>PVJO010001060.1:116037-191012 GCA_004026905.1 Hystrix cristata
CACAATTTGTAATAGCTAAGTCTTGGAAACAACCTAAATGCCCAACAACCAACGAATGGCTAAAGAAAATGTGGTTTTTCTACACAATGGAGTACTACACAGCCATAAAAAGGATAAACTAGAGTCATTCGTATATAAATGGATGTTCCTTGAGAACATACTTTTAAGTGAAATAAATCAGACACTCATGAGTACACATGAAATTGTCTCTCTCATATGAGAAATCATAACTGTAAATAAGGACAAAGAGGTGTAATAGATATTATATAAAAGGAAGATAATATACAAAGGAGAGGAGTACTAGAAAGAAAGAAGGGGAAAAGCAGAAAGGCAACAAAGGAAAGAAAGGGAAAAGGGAAAATATGGAAAATTAAGAATAAACCTGCTGTAAATAGGGAGGGAGGGAACAGAGGGGAGGGGCGAGGAAGAGGGGGGAGAACCAAGAAGCATCATGTACAGGTACAAAATAAATGTGATGAATATAACCATTATATGTAAAACGTACCAATACGTGTTCTAGGTTTAAAATAAAAAAAAAGTAAAACAGAAACAATAAAAGAGAAACTCCATGAAGAAAAAAAAAATAAAAAATAAAAGAATGGGAGAATTGTTATCTGCCTGAATGGTCTTTCTCATTCAAGGAAAGTAGCGTTATAGCTAAAACATTTGAGAAATGTTGGTGGAGGCTACATATTTATTTACTAAAATATACTTTTTCCAGATACATTTCTCCTCTAGGCAGATCTAACATCTCTATTCTTTTCTGTGTTCCCATAGTTTCAGTAATCAGAACCCCATGGTGGCAGTGCTTACTGCTATAGTATGACCACTCTTCTCAAAGGAAAATCCTAGCCTCATTATAAGAGAAGTCCACATTATTGTCTCTCTTCTCAGGGGCCTGGGCTCCAATGTCTTCACTCACACGTTATGCACAACTCAACTGTAGAGACCTTTCTTTTCTGTTCACTATGTAATAAGAAGGACTCTGGAGGGTTCTTTGGGCAAGTGATTCTTCTTTTAATTTTAATAATAAGATGATATTAGGAGGATAGATTACAATCCTCTCTAATACTGCTTTCTGAGCAGACTAGAGCTAAAAGAAGAAACAGAGGGCTAGTCCATCATTAAGGTGTTTTTCTTCTGTACTCCTATTCTGGAGGAGAGATATCATCAGAAGATAGGCCAGAAAACAGCTGGTTTCTAGGAACCTCAAGCTCTTTCCCTGAGATGGCTGCTCAGAGAGCACATTTTGTTCTGGGTGCCTGTATCACAGAAAATTAACTGTGCTTAGAGAATATGAATCTCATTTGTTTTGTGCTCTTACTCATAAAAGTAACCAAGCAAAGATACAGGGAACAATGGATTTTGTCATCTGAAAAATGAATGTTTGAAAACTCTTTGCACAGAATGATACAGTACAATGACAGTGCCTCAAGGTTCAGTAATCAACATCAGGTAACTAAATATTTTCTGAACACCAAAGGTCACAAAAAAACATGAACTGGTCACTGAAAATATATGCATAAAATACCTGTGGGAACCCTGAAATTTCATATGTAGTATGTTTTGCTTAAGGAACTGTTTATTTAAAAATCTATCTTTCAGCTTCAAATGTTTGGTTAAGTACAAAGAAAAAACTGTTTCTTTCTGACATCTCACTCACAAAATCATACGTATAATTGAAATACATGTATTATACACATATATACATATTACTCATTCATGTGCATACACATATTCATATAGAGTGTGAATGGGAGATCAAACCGATAAGGGGTCACCGAAAGCTGGGAATTGGATAAGTCTCAGAGAGAAGACAAAATCTCGTAAGCAAGCTTCAGTTAAGGTGAAGCATGAGGGTATGTAGTCGACAGAAGTGAAAGATCAATAGGAGAGGGGATTTACATTTGGAAACAGAAGAACCTCGAAGTAGAAGAGGATTTAAGGAAAACTAACCTGGTAATTAGCTGGTTATCACTGCATACTTATTCAGGACAGTCAGTCTCTGAGCTCTGGGTACCTGCTTCCCATTTTCAGCCAACTAGTAGAAGTATTCATTGACCATGGGGAAAACTATTGAAATTAGAAAGCCAAAGACCAAGTAGCCATCATTTATTGCCAGAGCTGCTGTTACATCCTTCTAATTGGTGTCCTATTTGTATCCTATTCTTTAAAATTTATTCTTTGTCAAATTAATTTTATTGGTATATTTTAGATATACATAATGATAACATTCATCGTATGGAATTTGTATCACTACATGATGTTCTTGATCCTTCTTTTTTCCCCGATCTCCTCTCCTCACTTCAACCCTTCTTCCCCTCCTATTTACTAAAGCTTTCTTTCCATTGTCCTTCTATTCTCTTTTAGTCCTTTCCTGTTCCTTCATTTCCTGCTCCTCTCTCCCTAGTTCCCCTTCCATTTGAATATTTTCTTCCTATTTCCCAATATGTATTATACATTGTGGTCCTTAAACACTCTTGGTTTCTCACACAGGTGAAATCATATAATATTTGGAGATGTGTGTCCAAATTACTTCACTTAAGAGTATGGTTTCAAGGTGCATCCAACTACCAAGAAATTTCTCAAGTTTATCCTTCTTCATGGCAGAGGAGTACTCCATTGTAAAAAAAAGAATCATATCTTCTTCATCCATTCATCAGTTGATGGGCATTTGGGCTGGTTCCAAGGTTTGGCTATTACAAATTTTGCAGCTATAAACATGAGTGTGCATATATCGTTGTGGTATGATGCTTTAATTCTTTTGGGAAGATCTCAAGAAGGGGAATAGCTGGGTCAAATGGAACCTCTAGTTGTAGTTTCTTGAGGAAACTCCACGCTGATTTTCACAGTGGTGGGACTAGTCTACATTCCCACTAACAGTGGAGAAAAGTTCCTTTTTCTCCATAGCTCCACCAGCATTTGTTATTGGTTGATTTCTTGATGGTAGCCATTCTTTCTGGAATGAGATAGAATCTCAGTGTTGTCTTAATTTGCATCTCTCGAATGACCAGTGATGTACATTTTTTCATATACTTATTTTCTGTTTGTACTTCTTCATCTGAGAAGTGTTTATTCATTTCAGCTGCCCACTTTTGGACTGGGTCTTTAAATATGGGGGGTCTGATTTTTTAGAGTTCTTTATATATTTTAGATATTGCTCCTTTTTCTGAGGAATAGCTGGCTAAGATTTTTTTCCCACTCCGTGGGTTGTCTCTTCACTCTGTTGGTGGTTTCTTTTTGCTGTGTAAATTCTTAAGATGAGATCCCAGTTGTTGATTCTTTGTGATATTTCTTTGTGCAATCAGGGTATTGTTCCTAAAGCCTTTTCCTACACCTGTGTCTTCATGTCTTCACCTAATCTATTTTCTAGCAGAGTTAGTATTTCTGTTTTAATATGTATTTTTTAAGTGGAAGGAGGAATTTATTTCACAAAATTTTAATTTTTAAATAGGCAACAAATTAACATGATACTAAAAATATATCAAAGGGTATAAAAGCATATATCCAGTAAAATGTATCTTCCCTTTGCTTGCCTTCGCCACGCATTTCCTTTCCTTTTTACAGACAACACATGTAAACAGTCCTTATATATCCTTCCAGAATATTTGCTTTTACTTTTTTGATTGAATTGCAGCACTCTGCACCCTGTCCTACATATTGCTTTTGTTCCTCCTTAAGATTTTTTTTTTAATTTTAATGTTACATTTTAGATATACATAATAACATTCATCATAGGGAATTTTTAACTGTACATGATACATCTTGTTACTGCTTTTTTCTCATTCCTCTCTCCTCCCTTCAACCCCTCTTCCCTTCCTTATTTACAAATGCTTTGTTTCATTTTTTTTTCTTCCATTTTTTTTCTTGGCCCGCTCTTCCTTTTCCCCTTCCCCCCTCCCTTGTTCCCTTTCCCACCTGAACAATTTCTTCCCTTTCCCCAATATATATTACACGTTTTGGTCCATATTTATACTCTCCATTTCTCACACAGAGAAACAATGTGGTATTTAAACATGCACGTCCAATTAGATCCTTGATCCATTTCAATTTTAGTGCATGCTGAGAGATATGAGTCTATATATCACCCAACTGCTGGTTCATGTTGTTCACTTGTTCTGTTTGAGTAATTAACATATAAATAGTTGTTTGAAATTCCTGTTACGATACTTTGAACATTTCTGTCACATGTAACTCTCATTCTGATGGTTGATCTTGCTCTGTCTCCAAAAACTGTAGGCTTTGCCTTTTAGTATATCCTGTACCTCTTTCTTTGAAACCAGGCACGGCATTCCAAGTAAAAAGAACTGAGATGAATAGGCTTTTAGTAACTGACTTCTCTTTCCAGGGATTTGGCTGTGTTTATAGTTTACTGTAAGCGTCAGAGGCTAATATTTCCTCTGGTATCCTTGGATTTGTTTCTTTACCTGTCTTTGAGATAGAGACTTCTTAAATCAAGCCTGAAATGTGCAGTTCTCTTCACTGTATTCCCCTGTCATCACAGAGGAATCCTGTTGATGTGGTTGCATGGTGTGTGGAGAGGGTAGGAAAGCATTTTATAGTCCTGTGTTCTAGTTTCAATGTTTAAATGAGCCAGTATCCCTGCCTCTGACTTTCACAAGTGTTTCCCAGTTTCCCCGTCCCCATAGTTAAGACAAAAAGGGCTAGACGGTACTACACTGGGATATTTCTTTTCTCCAGGTCAGCTAGAATCTGATAAAAACCCAATTCCGTTATCCTTTGGTTAAACTGTTTCTTTTGAAAGTAGGCCCTGGTAAAAATAGACTTATTTTGGCATATTTCAATATGTTGACTTTGTCCTTCTCTAGCTGAAAGTATAGGGGGATTTTTTTTTTCTTCAGTCTTTTCTGTGAGACCCTGGTAGGGCTCCTGGAGGTAAAATTCACAAAAGGGGGTGGTCTCCTTAGTTTGGGTCTTTTAGAGAGTTTCACTCTTAAACTCGTCAATTCATCAATTACAGTGTATCTTCCTATACTGGTTTTGGCTTCTGCTCTTAAGTGTCTGTCATAAGTTGTGCTTCTCTGTATCTTCCTATTGTTCTGCTGTTTAGAGCAGTAGTTTGCCTTTGACATCAATTCTCTGTTGAACTAGAGGATTATTGATAGTCAGTCTGTTCAACCTTTTCTTGTTCAACTTTATCCACTGCTATGTGGATAGTAGTGATGATTTCCAAGATCCTTACATGCCAGAGAAGAAATGTTAAGAATATTTACATTTTAAAGTGTAGATTCTTCCTGTTAATCAGTGCAATACAATACACAGGTAGTTACAAACTCAACAGTATTTTCACAGGAACTTGACAGGTTATATCTAACACTCATATGAAATAGTGGATCATAAGATGCTTTCATCTTCTAAAAACAGAAAATATTTGTCAAGGTAGTCCAAAATACAAGGAAAACAATATTTAATATATCTAAAAATCTTGAAAATATGCCAGTTCCAAACAGGATATAGTTGTTGTCTTACCAGTGTCATCAAAGACCCGATCTCTTTCCTCTGAAAATTTTGGCATTAGCCAAACCCTAGCATGGTTGTAATATGGCTTCAGCAGTTCCAGATAAAAGAATGTACAGAGGAAGGGTTGATAGTCTTATTCTCTTTTACATTTTAGAAGTGAGGAAACCATTCTTAGAATAACCCCATGAGAATTCTTAGACTAATATCTACTGAAGCAAATTGGATTAGTCTGATGAGGTTAAACTGATTAGGGTCAAACATAGAGAGCTGGAGAATCTCATACTCCCCTGAAACACATGACTGTATGGAATAAGGCAGACTCCTGATTAAAATTCATGCTCTTTTATAAATGATGAAGGGGTGATTGGCCAGTGAGTAGGCATTTGATGGCATAAGATATATATGGTAAAGGTGTAAGGCTAGCAAATGTAGTTGTAAAAAATAGCAACAAAGATAATGATGAGATACTTTGCTGTACAGCAATACTTATTACAGAGTAGCACTTATTAAAACAGCATTGTATTGACACAAAATAAACACATAGATGAGTGTGTAAGAATAAAAAACAATAGAATGGCATTTCAAATCAATGGGAAAAGATTAATGCTTTAATAAGACATGTTGGATAATTGTGTTACTTGGATTTGGGAAAGAATATTGTTATGAATTCACTTAGGGATGATTATTTTGGCAGCATAGCAGATGAAGCAGCCACAGAGAGCTCTGTGGTATGCACCAAGGTCAGATATGGTACAGATACCAACCACCAGATTATACCCTGGGCAGCATGGTGATCAGATAAAATACAGAAAACGAGAAAGCTAGAATAAGAAATGAAGTCACAAATAAGCTCCAGTACTCACCTAGCCTAGGTCTGGGTATGCCACTGTTCACATAGCCATACAGAGTCCCAGTTGGGACAGAATCTGTCACAATATTAGCAAAAGTCTACCAAATCACTAATGCAGATCCCAGCCCAACTCTAACAGGCTTAGCCAGAGATTTAGCCATTTCGTACTGCAATGCACAAAACTGTCAGGGAGAGAAGGCAAGAGGGCGACTGCAGCTTGGCATATACTCCAGAAGCCACTGTTTCCATCCCCAATGGAACACTACAGGTTTTCTGTCAGGACACAACTCAGAATCTACGATAATAATAGCAAACAGAGTCCTGATCCAGGAGTGTGGAGCCCAGTCCAGGTCCAGAGTTTTAGCTATCTGTGAAATGTTAAATCTTTTTTTTTTCTTTGGGTGGGGGCTGAGGGGATTGAACTCAGGTTCTTGTGCTTGAAAGGTTAAATCTTTCAGGGGAAGAAAGTTGGGGCAACTGCAGGTGGGCACTTTCTCTAGTCCCCATTGCTCATGTTGTGGGATAGGGGTTGGGAGTCCTGCCTTTCAAACTCTGGGCATGGAAAAACCAAAACTTAATTCAGAGGGCTGGGGCAATTATGACCTGTGATCTGGAATGGATATAAAAAAGACTGCACTAACTGAAAGAACCTCTCTAATCCCTAGAGGATACCAAAATCATAGTGAGCTGAGGAAGCTGAAAACAGGGAATGGAAAGTTCCAGAAACTCTGTGGAAAGGACAAGGGAAAGCTATCTGAAAGTTCTTGGTGAAACTCTAGGCTGAAACTCACTGAAGGAGCCAAGTAAATACTCCACCAAGGAGCTTGAGAAAAATAGAGGCTCCAGAACGTGGAAGGTTAAAAACACTAGGACTGGAACTGGGCCTTGGCTCTCCCACCAAACCTACCTGCAGACAGCACATGGAACAAATTTGAGACTCTCTGCATTCTCAGACTCCCTTATACCCATAGTATAGGTGAATGGCTTAGGTGACTGAAACTGTGTATGGATGTGTAATAAAGTTTTACTTTCTGTGTGGGTTTCCGCAGGTGGAGATAGAATAATTGCTTCCAACACACATAAACATTCTCAAGCTTTCCACTTATTTTCCCTCCTTGTCTCCTCATATAACTTTTTCAATCTTCTTTTCTTACCCCCTCTTGTCCAAGAAAAATAATAATAATAACAATATCATCATAATCCATTTTCTCATTCCCCTTCTGCTTTTAAAATTTTTATTTTGTATTATCTCATTTCATTTTATTATACCCCACCACCTTTTTCTTCTTCTTTTCTTCCTTAGTTATCAGCCTATACTTTATCAGTACTATTCCCTTAACTCCCTGTGTTATTGAGAGAGGTATAAATGTTTAAACAAGTCTTAAATGTTGATATATGATTGGTTCTTCAAATGTTCTTATTTATAATTGTTGTCTTTGGTTCTTTAAATGTGGTTTTTATGTATAATTGTTCTCACAAAACAATGATGGAGACTAAACCCATTTCCTTAAAAAGGTGGAATAAGTGTTGGAAAACTGACTTATCCTGAAAGCAAAGAGAATATCATAAGGAAAAACCTGCATATTAAAAATAATTCTAATATAGTAGCAGAGACTTCTATTGCAAATTACCTTCAATGTTCAACATAAAAACACAAGAATCATAAAAAATCGAAGCAAGATGATGTCTTTGAAAATTCACAACTCCTAAAAAGCTGCATTCACAGGCACTGAAACATATACATTTCCAAAAAAACTCAAAAAATAGCTAAAATAATTGAAGAGATGAAAGTCAAGATCGACAAACATGCGGATAGCAGGTACTAAGATTTTCAATGAGTTCAAAAACATCCATATAAGCAATTAAATTATTCAGTCAATATGATGATGAATGAACTTAAAGAAGATACTAGTAAGTAGTTGTAGGATTTAAGTAAGGAAATGTAGGATATAAATGACTACTTTAGCAAAGAATTAAAAATTAAAAATTATAAAAAGGAAACAAGCAGAAATCTTGGAAATGAAAAACTGAACTGAAATTCTCAGCAATAGGCTAGCTAATCAGAGAAGAAACATTCAGAAATTGAAGACAAAGTTGATGCAGTACATAATTCACTCAAAATTATGCAAAGAACAAGATGCCATGAGACCTGGACCCAAGAGTTATGAGATGACTGCTAAAAAGAAAAAAAACCAAAAAACCCCCCAAAAAATGAAGAATAAAAGACCTAAGGAGTACTAGAACATGACACTAGAGGTATAAAACTTTTTTTTAAATTATTTTTACCAAGAACATGTATTGGTACATTGTATACATAATGATCATAATCAACATGGTTATTTTGTACCTGTACATGATACATCTTGGTTTTCCCCCTCTTCCCCCCCTTCCCCTCCCCAAAACTTTATTCACTGAAATCATTGAAGGAGATTTTCCAAATCTGGAGAATGAAATCAATATTCAGGTAAATGAAGCAATGAGGCATTTAGAGCCCCAAATCAACACAATCAGGAAAACAAACAAAAAAACCCTCTCTACAACACATCAAAGTGAAAAATCTCAGAAATTCAGCACAAAGAGGGAATACTAAAATTTGACAGAGAAAAAGACCAAGTAACATATAAAGGCAAGCTGATCAGAATAACAAGAGATTTCTTTTCTTTCTTTTTTTTTGTTTGTTTGTTTTGGGGTGCTGTTACTGAACTCAAGGCCTTGCACTTGCTAGGCAAGCCGTTCTACCACTTGAGCTAAATCTCCAGCCCCAATGGGAGATTTCTTAGTACAAACACTAAAGGTAAAGAGAGCCTGAAATAGTTCTTCAAGCCCTAAAAGAAAAAAAAAAACAGATTAATATATCCTATAAAATTATTCAAAATTTACAGAGAAATAAAGAATTTCCACAGCAAGGAAGATCTAAAGAAAATTCATAACCAACAAATCAGCATTGTAGAAATACGCAAAGTAATCCTGAATAGATACAGTGAAGTCAAAATCATTAAACAACCCAAAGGAAATAATATAACTAATTGGAAGAGTAGTTAATAAAAGGGAAAAATACCAATCAACACTGGAAAAATAATAAACTGAGAGGAGTCACTAAATGTCATTAAATAATTACATTTAATGTAAATGGTTTTAACTCCCATATGAAGAGACAAAGACTGGCAGATTGGACCAACACACAAAACTCGCCTGTAAGTTGCCTACAAGAGACATACCTCATCCATAAAGAAACACACAATCTAAAAGTGAAAGGGTGAAATATGCTGCTTCATGCAATAGGAGCCCAAAAGCAAATAGGACTGGGTATTCTATCTTCAAAGTGAACCTCTACCTAAAATTAATCAAAAGAGACCAAGAAGGCCATTCCATACTGGTAAAGGAAACAATTCAACAGGGAGAGATAACAATTGTAAAGTTAGAAGTACTGCATTTTGATGCACCCTATTTTATTTAAAAATTACTTAACTTAAAAAGACAGAGATAACATTAAAGTCCTAGTGGAGGACATCAATACCCCACTCACACAAATAGAAAGGTCAATCAGACCAAAAAAAAAAAAAAAGCAACAAAGAAATATCACAGTTCAACTGCAGCATTGAACAAATATCTTCTATCAATGGACTATTTCACTGACAAAGAGAATACACATTCTTCTTGACAGCCCATGATACTTTCTCCAAAATAGACCATATTTTAGGCCATAAAACTAGTCAAAAATTAAAATATTTGAAATAATTCTGGCATCCCATCAGACCATAGTGGAATGAAAGCAGCAGTCAATAGCAAAAGAAATCACAGAAACTACACAAACAAGTGGAGATTAAATAACATATTGAATAATTAATAGATCATAGAATAAATCAGAGAAGAAATTTAAAGGTTTCTAGAATCAAAATGGCAATACAACATTTCAGAATCTGTGGGACACAGTAAAAGCCGTTTTAAGAGAAAGGTTAACAGCTCTGACTGACTAAATTAGTAATATAGAGCATTACCAACTAACCAACCTAATTAGGCATCTGAAACTCCTAGAAAATCACAAACAATCCAAATCTAAAACTTGTAGACGGAAAGAAATGATAAAAATCAGATGTATTAGTTACTTTTCTGGAGTCAGGGGTTTGCAAGAGAGCAGATTTAATACAGGACATTTACAAATTACAACATTCACACACAAAAGTCAAATGCAGGAAGAGTGCTGAATGCCTATCTATGCACTGGAGACCTGAAAGATCCAATCAAGGGCTGGAAACCCACGGCAATGTCCCACATAAATCCATGTCTGCTCTAAAATATACTGGAACCAGGGTAAAACACTCACAGTGGATGTGAAGACCAGAGCTCCCTGAAGCAAACAGCAGCCACTTCCAACCACAGCAAGGTTCCAAGCTCCTTCTGCGATGAAAACAATCGCGTTCCCTTCAGGGCAACCAGCCACAACAGAGCTTCTCCTGGGAAACAGCTGGCCCCTATCTTCTGTCCCATTCTCCTTTATGTTGTGTCAGCAACGATCCTCAGGTGGATCCTCTACACCCAGAACCACACCAACTCAGTCCAGCTGGGCATTTCTGCTCAAGCTGACCATACTGGTCCACATCAGAACAGAAATCAATGAAACTTTGAGAAAAATAATTAGAAAAAAATCAATAAATTAAAAGTTGTTTTTTTAAAGGACATACAAGATTAATAATCCTAATGCCAAGTTTAAAAAAGACTTATATCAGTGGAAGTAGGAATAATAAATCAAAGTTACAACATACCCCTCTGAAATACAGAGGATTATAAGAAATGATTTAGAAAACTTTTATGTCAAAGAAAATTAGAAAATCTGGAAGAAAGTATAAAAGTCCTAGACATATAAAACTTAACAATATTGAACAGAGAAGATATAAATACCCTAATCCCATGACAGGGGAGGCTGAGGCAGGAGGCTCACCATGAGTTTGAGGCCAGCCTGGGCTACATAACAAGACTTTGTCTCAAACAAAGAAACAATAAATAAAAATAGAAACACAGTGGTACCTTAGTTCATGAATACTTTTATTTGTGAACAATTTGGTTTGCAAACAGAAGAGTCTGGCAAAATTTGTTTTTGTTTACGAACTCTGCATTGGGTGGGCAACATGACCACAGCTGTCTTTCCCATATGAACATGAATGTGGCCATCATTTCCAGAATCAAGAAACAAATTCAGTTCTTGAACTAAGGTACCACTTTACTCTAAACAGACCAACCACAAGCAATGAAATTGAAGTCATAATTATCTTAGTTCCTTTCTTTATTGTTGGGACACGGTACTTGACATCCACAAATTAAAGGAGGGAAGGCTTAATAAATGGCTCACAGTTTGTAGAGGTTTTGGCCCAGAGTTGGCTGGCTCCAAAAAAGTGAGGTACAATAGAAGAGTATGGCAGAGGAGACTTGCTTATGGTATGGCAGTCAGGAAGCAGAGAGAGGTCAAGAAGAGAAATAGATCCTTCAAGGCCGTATACCCCAGTGACCAGCCTCCTCCAACCAC
Organism: Hystrix cristata; assembly: GCA_004026905.1. Taxonomy (NCBI): domain Eukaryota; kingdom Metazoa; phylum Chordata; class Mammalia; order Rodentia; family Hystricidae; genus Hystrix; species Hystrix cristata. The sequence goes on from PVJO010001060.1 coordinate 127,890, forward strand.
ATTCGACCTGCCAACATCACATTTAGATATAAACTCATTGGTGAACTAATCTATGTATAATTATCATACCTCCATGATCAAATAAGTTCTCCAGAACCCCATCTATGAGTGCATGAGGCTTTGTGGCACATCTAGAAATAAACTATAACATTCTTCCCCTGGTCCCTAAAAGACTCACATACATCCCTTTATGCTAAACACATTTAGTCCATCTCTAAGAGTTAGCAAAGTCCTAACAGTTTCAGCATTGCTGAAAAGACCAAGTCCAATGTCTCTTCTGAGATTTGAGATGAACTCTTAACTGCAAGCCCTCATAAAAATGCAAAAAAAAAAAGTTAAACAGTTCCAACATACAATTGCACAGGATAAACAGTCACATTACAAAAGGTAGAAATAGGTGGATAGAAGTGAATGGAACCAAAGCAAAACTGAAATCCACCGGAGCAAACATTAAAGCCTGTAGTGCCATATCCAGAACCTGGGATAATCTGTGGCAAGACATGAACTCCAAAAGGCTTAGGTGGACCTGCCTCTATGGTGCTGCCAGTGGTTGTAGCCCTCGTGGCTTCTTTCGTAGGCAGGCTTTGCTCAGTACTGGTGGCTTTCCTTAGACATTCTACATTCCTGGTTTTTCCAACATCCTGAGATCTCTACTGCACTTTCAGCTTCACCCTCACAGATTCACACACTGCCCTCTCAGGGTCATACTGCCTGACCTCTTAGGCCTTTTTTCTGAAACCCAGATGGAAGCCTTCCTGATCCAACAACTCTTGCATTTTGCATGCACCTAAAACCAGCTCCATGTGGATGCCAAGGTGTGTTTCCAGCTGGAGAAATTGCTGAGCCCCTTTGCATCTTGCTGGTGGCTGCAGAGGTCTCTGAGTGCATAGATGGAAGATCACTGTGCTCTGAATTCTCATTCCCTAGGCTGTGGCCATTCTGGAACATGGTGCCCTGGGGCTCGCTTCTCAAAGCAAAGACTTTCACCTTTGCAATTTTGAGCCTGCAAAGGGTGGAGTCCTGCTGGTTCTTGTGATACACTCAGGCCATTTTTCTATTGACCTGTTCCAAAGTACTTAGCTTTTTAATGCTGACCCGTTCAGCAATCATGTCCTCCTCTGCTCCACCTTTGGTGGCTGCAACTTTACCAGAGCTTCTTTTCTCACCAAACTAAAATCTTTTGAAATCATTCTGCTGGGCTCTTTGCTCCTGATTCTCAAGGTAGATCTGGCTACAAGCCCCCAACAGTAACCATGCCACCACTTCAACATTAAACTACCTTGAAATTTCTTCTACCAGATTAATTAGTCTGTTGCTTCTAATCTCAGTCTTCCACAATGTCTCAGTACAGGATCAAAATATAGATCAATTTTCTGGCAAAGCATAACACACATGGCCTGGAGTCCAGCTGTCAATACGGTACTTGCTCCCAGCTCAAACCTGCTGAGTCTGGTCTTTATGGGCTGCATTTTTATCAATATTCTGGTCTTCTCACCTCTAACCACAATCTCCCATCAAGCTCAACTGACTGCATTCTGAAGCAGCTTCTTTAGCTGACATCTGTAAACCTTTCAAACGCCTCCTGCAAACCACTTCTAAAAGAGTCTGAACCATATCACATGGTCAGGTAGTATCACAGCAACATCTTCATTTCTCTGGTACCAAAATCTGTCTTAGTTACTTTATTCATTGCTGGAACACATACTGAACAGCTACATATTAAAGGAGTAAAGGTTTATTATGGCTCACAATTTGTAGAGGTTCCAGTCCATAGTTGTCAGTTTCCTAGGCAGGGGGGCATGGGACAGGGACATGGTAGAGAAGACTTATTTATGGTGTGGCAGTCAAGGGAGGAGGAAGGGAGATAGATCTTTCCAGAGCCACAACCCCAGTAACACACCTCCTCCAAACAGATTTCATCTCTGAACATCACATTTAGCTATAAATTCATCAGCGGACTAATCTACCGATGAGTATCACAAACTCATGATCCATCCATCAACCAAAAATCCAACCTATGAACCCGTGAGGCTTTGGGGTGACATCTAGATAAAAACTATAACAGTAATAAAACTATTCCAACAGAGAAAAGTCAATGGTCAAATAGATTAACTGCTGAATTTTATGAGAGATTCAGAGAAGACTAATGCCAATACTTCACAAAATCTTCTACAAAATTGAAAGGGAAGTAACGTTGCCAACTCATTCTATGAAGCCAGCATTACTATGATACAAAAACTAGTCAAGAACTCAACGAAAAATGAAAACTATAGGCCACTATCCTTGATGAAATTAGATGCAATTATCCTCAATAAGATACAGTGGTACCTTGGTTCATGAGCTTAATTCATTCTATGATTTTGGAAAAGATGGTCACATATGTGTTTGTGTGGGAAAGATGGCTGAGGTTGTCTTTGTAACCCAATGAAGAGTTTGAAAGTGAAAACAAACTTGTGCTGAATGCTTCTGTCTGTGAACCAAACTGTTTGCAAACAAAAGCATTCATGAACTGAGGTAACACTCTACTTGCAAAAAGAATGCAACAAATCATTAAAAAGATCATACCACATGACCACATCCACTTCATCCCAGGGATGCAAGGATAGTACAACATATGTAAATCAGTAAATGTAAAACCCACTTTAACTGAAATAAGGAAAAAAAGCACATAGTCACATCAGTGGATGCATAAAAAGTCTTTGACAAAATCCAACAGCTGCTCATCTTAGAAACCCTCATGAAATATGTATAGAAGGACCTTACCTGAAATTGATAAAAACTATTTATGGCAAACCTACTGCCAACATCATAGAGAAAGGAGAAATCATGAATTGTTGCCTAAAAAATCAGAAATGAGACAAGGGTGTTTACTCTCAGCACTTTTCTTCAAACTAGTACTTGAAACTTTAGCCAAAACAATTAGATAAACAAAATAAAAGGGATACAAACATGAAAGGAACAAGTCAAACTATCTTTATGTGCAAATGATATAATTGATTACATAGAAGACCCCAAAAAAATGAACCAGAGTTAATAAATCAATTCAGCAAAGTGGCAGGATACAAAATCAACACCCAAAAGTCAGTAGCATTTGTGCACACCAGCAATGAAACCACTGAAAAACAAATCAGAATAACAATCCCATTTGCAATAGCATCAAAAAGAATTAAATATTTTAACCTAAATATTTTTAACCTAATCAAGGAGGTGAAAGACCTCTATAATGACTACTATAACACTGTGAAGAAAATGATTGAAGACATCAGTAAATATTGAGATTCTTCCTCTGTTCATGTTTAGGTAGAATATCATCAAAATGTCCCTACAATCAAAAATGACACATATATTAAACATAATTCCTACCAAAATACCAACAGTGTTCTTCACAGAACTAAAAATAAACCATAAAATGTATATGGAACCAGAAGAGACACAGAATAGTCAAGGCAACCTGATCAAAAAGTGCAAAGTGGGTGGCATTATAATCCTGAATTTTAAATTGTAATACAAAGCTATAGTAACAAAAGCAGCATGGCAATGGTAAAAACAGTCATGTAGACTAATGGAGTAGAGTAGAATATGCATAAATCACCCCATGTACCTTTACCCATCTGATCTTTGACAAAGAGGCTAAAAACATATGTTGCAGAAAAGATGGTCTCTTTAATAAGTGATCCTAGGAAATACGGTTATTCATGTGAAGAAGAATAAAATCTAGAAATCTAGAGAAATTCACATCTCTCACAAGTACTGAAATCAAATCAAATGGCTCAAAACCTACATATAAAAAAAAGGCTGAAACTTTGGGGAGATAACATAGGAAAAATCCTAGAAACACAGCCATATTCAAGGACGGCCTGAATAGAACTCTAATAGCACAAGAAATAACACCAAGAATCAACAATCATTATTAGATCAAATTAAAAACTTCTGTACAGCAAAGGAAACAACTAACAAAGTGAAGAGATAACTTACAGAATTGGAAAAAAAATTACCAACTGCTCCTCTGATAGAGGACTAATATCTAGAATATATAAAGAACTCAAAAAAATTATACTACCCAAAATAAATAACCACATCAATAAATGAACAAATGGAATGAATAGACATTTCACAAAAGAAGAAATAGTAATTGCCAATAACTCCATTAAAAAATTCAACATCTGTATCTACTGTTAACATGTAAGTTAAAATAAATGTGAGATTCCATACTATCATCAAGGGCAAGTACACACAAGAAAGAACAACAAATGCTGGTAAGGATATTGTGGGAATGTAATCCTTCTACATTGTTGGTAGGAATGTAAACTAGTACAACCATTATGGAAAGCAGTATGGAAAAATGTCAGAAAACTAAAACTAGAAATTCCATTTGACCAAGCTATATCTTTCCTGTGTATAGTTCTGAAATACTCGAAGACATCATACTATAGTGACACATTCACATCTATGTTTATAACAGCACAATTAACAATAGCCACTATGGAAGTAATCTAGTTGTCTAACTACAGAAGCATAGATAAAGAGGTTATGTAGGTGGAAGTAAGGGTATCAAAATTGATCACAATACTATAATACACAATACTATAATATACATACACACACGTATTTCCCAAAATTAATGTAATTATTATGTAGCACAAACTTATACCAATATAAAAGAAAACATTATTTCCATAGGCCACATAACTCGCTAAAATATGAAGAGAAGGACCTTGTATTGTTTTGAAATGGTCAGTGCTGATTTCACTTCTAATAAGGAGAAAGACTTCATTTCATACTTGTGCAAATAAATTTATTATTTGTAATTAAATACAAGATCAAAATCCCACACATATAGCAGTTAATTTAAAAAATAGGTTTGTGTATCTCTCAATTTAACTTAAAATATGTGACACTGAAAAGTAGTATGTATTATTAGTCATCAAGTAATCAGAGTTAAACTTTCATGGACCTTTACTATGCAGGTGATAAGATTGCTAACATTGAAAATAATAGGTGACACCAAATAATAGCAATGTGTAGAGCAACAGAAACTCACATATACAGCTCATGAAAACACATGGTAAAACCAATTTGTAAAATTGTGTGGCAGTATCTATTAAAGGCAAACATGTGACTTCAATTCTTAGGTATGTATCAACAGAGAATGTGTGTCTTTGCTCACAAATAGATATATACAAATATACTCAAAACAATCATAGCAGCTTAATTCACAATAGACAGATTTAAAAGCAACTTCTATCTTCATACAGTAGGACAAATAATTATTACTATAATAGAATACTGCCCAAAAATAAAATAATGAAATACTAATACTTGCAACAATATGGATTGGTCTGGTCGCGAGCCAACAACAACTTTGTGCCCACCGGCGGGCCATCATAGAAAGGCTTCTGCGTTACACCGCGTGCCCCCGCCCCATGTCCCCAGATCACCTTCACCTGGTTAGATAGACACATTTTTTTTAAGGAAATGATCCTTGGCTCCTTACCTGTAGCTTTAGTAGACAGGGTCCTAAGGCAAGAAAGCTTATTTGTACTGGGTTTGCAGAATAACAGACCTGGCCGTCAGGCCCCCAGGTCAAAAGCTTATTCTGAACCGATTTCCCTGTATTGCTAGTTCTTGATAATACCACAAGCTGACGTGGACTTCTGATTTTTTTTTTTTCCCGGTGCTGGGGATTGAACTCAGGGCCTTGTGCTTACAAGGCAAGCAGTCTAATCACTGAGCTAAATCCCCAGCCCCTTCTGATTATGTTTTGCGAGTTGTTTACCTTTGTTTCAAATGCCTCAGCACGTTCCTTTTATATTATGCCCTCCTGAAGCTTATAAGTGAAGACTGAGCTGAGACCTATAAATAAAGATTGTGCTTTGCAGAGGTGGCCATTCTGCTCATCAGGCTGATGGCCCCACCCGGTCCCAGCTATCTTGTGTGAATCTTCTTTCACACACCCCCGCCCCAGTCGCTCCTCTCCCCTGTTCAGCTTGGCCTAGCCAGCCGCTGCAGAGATACTGAAGAGTAAAAATGTACAGACACAAAAGAATGCTTCTTGAACAGCAACATTCAGGTGCAAGTCAAGAATGTGATTGTGTCTTATGAGGGAATTTGGACTTGAAAGGAATATGACAAAGCCATTTGCCTTGATAAAAGTGTTCTATGTTTTAACATGGGCTGTGGATGCGTGGGTCGAAACATATGTAAAAATCTATCAAGCTATACAATTAAGAATATTGTCATCTATTAAAATTTCTCCATAAAAATTATAAATTGAAAATCTAACTAACGTGAACAAATCAAGCCATTGCTGAGCAATTCCAGGAAATTTTTAGAAATTGTTTTGTAATTTTTCTTTTATTTGTAACTATACCGAGATTTCAAGGCTGTGCATCTGGTCTTGGTTTCATTGTAATGCCATTCCGAAACTTTTGAGGTGGACAAAGAGTTTGTGCTTCAAACCGTTAAGTCAGTAACAGGTACATATTAAGACACTATCGAGTATCAGGCCATGTTCAAATTAAAAGACCTTAATTGAGACAACTATTATTATCCCTTTCTTTAATGGATTTACAACTATGACTCCTGCATAGGATTTATGTACTTGATATTGTTTCAATCTCTGAGAAGTCGCTTAATATTTTAATATTCCAGATTTTCACCTATGTTATTAGTCCCCTAGCATTGATGAAAGGGAAAATTTTATTTTATTTATTCATTATTTTATTCATTTATTCAATGTATATTTATTGATAAACTACAATGTACAAAGCCCTGTGCAAGGCATTTGGAATAAATAGTGAGCAAAAAAATCCATGCACAATCACTATGCTTACAAAGTGCCACACAAATAAGTGAAAATTGTCCCTGTAATAAGGGTACACAGGAGAACTCTATTATATTATGGAAATGTAATAGGGGTTTCTTTTTTGGTCAAGAGGACCATTAGGAAAGGCTTCTCTGTGGAACTCATAGGTGAAAAAACGTCTAAATACAAATCCCCTATGATGAATGTTATCACTGTGTACATCTAAAATGTACCATTAAAATAAAATAAAATAAAATACAACTAGAAATTAATCCATTGATTGGCTGGTGAAGGGGAGGAGAGAAAAGAGGCAGAAGCAATGACACAGTCTAGCTTGTAAATGTATTCAGTGAAGGTAGAGAGGAAACAGGGAAACAGGTTATAAAATATAAAGACTGATGTGCCCTGAAACACAGAATTTGAAAATGAAATTTTGGGAGATTAATTAGAAAAATCAAGGAGCTTGCCATTCAGCACTTTGTAGAATATGTTAAGGACATTTTTCTATATCCTAAAAACAGTATAAAATTATTGAATTATACATAGTGTCTATGGATGTGCTTCAGAAATTATACTTGTATTTTGAAAATATAATACAAAATTATGGGTTGAATGGGTGTGAGTGAGGATGCAGGCATATAAATTGATATATTACTAGTCTAGTGGAAGGGGAAAATGGTAGTATGAACAAGGATTCATGTTCTGAATATAGGTAAAGTATATAAATTTGATATTTAAAGGGTAAAATCATTATGATTTACTGATGCATTTAAAATTGAGGTGGTACCATGAGCAAATGAGAAATATCAAGGACGAATATAATTTTCTGTTCAGTCTTCTGATGGCATCCTACTTTCCTTTTCTCAAAGGGGTAAATGTAATTGCCACTAGGACCATCTGCACAGATGTATGAAGATACATCAGGGTCAGGAATAAAATTACTTTCTTTCAAATGAGTATGTTTATTCTTTCCTATAAACTCACTCATTATATTAATAATTTTTGTTGTGGATATAGCTTTGTGACACATAATAATTATACACTGTTCATCTCAGGGAATTGGTATACATATATACTCATCATATATTAATCATTTTCACTTCCCTTTGCCCTCTCACCAGTCCCTCTCCCCTTTTGCTCAGAGACTTTCCCATCTTCACTTTGATAGTCAATAGAAATATAGAAATATGGTGAATATTTGGATTTTTGGTTTTGGCCTCCATGGTTGCATTTTTTTTTTTTTTTAAATTTGGTGCTGGGGATCGATCCCAGGACCTTGTGCTTGCTAAGCAAGTGCTGTACCACTGAGCTACATCCCCAGCCCTACAGATGCTTTTAAAGCATTATTTCCTATATGTAGAAAAAAAAGGCTAAATGAATTAAATAAATTTAAAACAAACTTCCTCTTTGGCACCATTAAATAAGACTAAAATTGCAGAACAAAAATTTGCTACCATGAAATCTGGAGAACAGAAACATACAGAAAGTCAAAGCCAAAACTACTTATCTCTAATGGATGTTGCAGAAGCTGTAATCTGACAGAAACTTTTAAATGGCAATGGAAACTAAGTGTGCAGTAGCGTGGCAGTGAAAAGAGCCTTGATATCCTCACACTTTCATCTTACCTCAAAACCAAAAACTACAGTTTTATTTTAATAGTGAAGAACAAAGAAAAGTCATAAGGTTCTATAGAGGGGAGGCCCAGAGGAATCTCTATAAAATATGCCCAGAATTTTCTCTATGGTAAAGCTTAATTCTACAGAAGAAAATACTTTACCTGTGCTTTTTCCACTCATTCTTTCTTTAGCTTTCCTGTCTCACTTAAGGAAGCAAAACCAAACAACAACAAAAAAGTTAAGAAATTACTTGTGAAAGTCAAAACCAAGGAAAATAAACACACTAAAGACTAACTTAATAACAACATTATAGAACATTATTTTGACCCCATTTTACCATCATACAAAAAAGGGTTCTGATACAAAAATGTACATTACAGCTGAAAGAACTGCAAAATACAGATTCTCTTTGAGAAGCACAAAGTAAAAAAGGGAGACAAAAACAAGGACATTAGAAGTTGAGATATCTGGCACCTATAGTTACAAAAACACATTAAATAAAGTCTAATTCCTAGCTATATTAATATAAATCTTTACAATAAAAGACCACTGAACTGAATTCCTAAACTTCATATATGACATCTTTCTTGAAAACAGTACAGGGAATATAAAGTACATTGAAAAAGCACAGTCTGAAAAGAAAAAAAAATACATGAAGCATCAGGCACTGATATAACATAGGTATTGGAATTAATTTTTTGAGTAAAAATATGTTTTTGTAAATAAAAATATCAAACTTTCAGCAAGAAACAGCTAATTTTCTTGTGCATGTAGAATATCTGAATAAAATTGACTAATTTGAAAAACTGAACATAATGAAAAAATAGCAACAGCAGAACAAATAAATAAAACAAAAAGATCATTTAGGGGAAAATCCATGAATCTCAGAATCAATGAGTAAACACAAAATTCCTTTAAAGAATTTTAAACAAATGATAATGACAACAAAACTTAATGATGATAGAATTTTTCTAACATTACACTCTCAGAAAAAGCATAGTTTTATTATTTAATGATTTTTATTCCTGAATATGTAACTTTATAATAATATATTAACAAAGATTCAAATTAAAAGAATGAAACAAATTTGAAATTGCAGTTGGTAACAATATAAATAATTTTGATTCATATACTAAAAGTGCTAATGGAAAAAGTAGTAATATGCAAGAATCAATAGATAACAATCAGGGAGATGAAAAATGAAAGAAATAATAAAGAAAAATGCTAGGAATAATGCTAGGAATAATAATTACTAAAATTAAGAATGACTAGGATGGACTCATCAATACACTGGACATAGGTGAGGAAAAATCAGTGAGTTTGATAATAGGTCAGTATAAATTTTCAGAATGAAATGAAGACGAAAAGAGTGAGGAAAAAAATCAGAAAGCTGGAAATGATGGTGCAAATTTATAATTTGATTATTCTGGGAAGTTGAGGTAGGAGGATCTCAGTTTAGAAGCACAGGCTGGGCAATTTAGCAAGCAATGCCCTAGCTAAATTAAAAAAAAAAAAAAAAGAAAAAAGCCTGGGGCTGTAGCTCAGTGCAAACACCCTTGGCTTTGTCTCCAGAGAGGAAAAACAAACAAATAGAACAGTTAAAAACTGTACATTTTTCTTCATATATGGGTTATAAAAGTTCCTTTGGGAAATGATGAATAGTGAAAATAAATAGAGGATTGTCTTGGTTACTTTATTGTTGCTGGGACAAATATTTGACATCCACAAGTTAAAGGAGAAGAGATTTATTTTAGCTCACAATTTGTGGAGGTTTCAGTCCACAGTCACCTGGCTCCAAGGCAGGGCACCAGGCCAGAAGCGAAGGCGTTCATGGTATGGCAGGCAGGAAACAGCAGCCTTCCTTCTGCTTTCCCTTTTTATTCCTTCTAGGTACAAGCCTATTTGTTGGTGCCACTCACATCCAGAGTGGATGTTCTGCTTTTTATAAATCCATATAGTCACATTTATGTGCTAAATCTATCAGTGCACTAATCCAAAATAACACACCCATGATTCTGTCACTCCTAAAAGCCCAATTTATGAGTGCATACGGTTTTAGGGGGACATCTATATATATAAGCCATAACATGTATACCTTTTGTCAAAGATCAAATACTTGAATGTGTTTGGGTTTTTTTCTACATCCTCTTTTCTGTTCCATTAATCCTCGTGTCTGTTTCGGGGCCAGAACCACGCTGCTTTTTTTCACTGTAGCTTTGTAATAAATCTACAAGTCTGGGATTGTGATGCCTCCTACTTTGCTCTTGTTATCCAGGATTCATTTTGCCATTCTAGGTCTTTTCTTGTTCCATGTAAATTTTAGGATTGTTTTATCCAGTTCTAGCCAGAGAACTGGATAGAAAACAGAAAACTTTTATCCAGTGCAGAATGCACTGGTATTTTGATTGCAGTTGTATTAAATGTGTATATCAATTTTGGAGCTGTGGCCATTTGGACTATATTGGTTCTAACTATCCAGGAACAATGGATAGCTTTCAATTTTCTGATGTCCTCTTCAGTTTCCTTTTTCAGCATACTATAGTTTTCATTGTAGAAGACTTTCACTTCCATAATTAGGTTAATTCCTTAGTATTTAATTTTTCTTGGTGCTATTGTGGATGGTATTTCCTGATTTCCTTCTCAGTAGATGAATTATTAGTGCACAAAAATGCTATTGATTTTTGCATGTTGATATTGTATCCTGATATGCTGGTGAATCTGGCTATTAATTCTAAGAGATGTTTTGCAGATTTTTAGGGGTCTTTGGTGTAGAAGATCACGTTACCTGCAAATAATGATAATTTGACTTCTTCCTTTCCTATACATACTACTTTTATTTATTTTTTCTTTCCCAATCATTCTTGCTAATGTTTCAAGTACTGTGGTGAACAGGAACAGTAATAGTGAACATCCTTGTCTGGTTCCTGATTTTAGAGAGAAAACTTTCAGTCTTTCCCCACTTAACATGATATTGGCAGTAGGTTTAGCATAAATGACTTTTATCAGATTGAGATAAGGTCCTTATATACCTATTGTCTTCAGAGTTTTTATTTTAAGAGATTTTTGATTTTGTCAAATGCTTTTTCTGTGTCCATTTTCATGACAGCATGATCTTTTGTCCTTGTTTCTGTTTGGTGATGTATTACATTTATTGTTTTGCATATGTTGAACTGTCTTTGCATTCCCAGGATGAAGTGTACTTGACAACTATTTGATTTTTGACAAAAGGGCCTAAAATCACACACAGGAGGAAAGATAGCCTTTCTAATAAATGGTGTTGGGAAAATTGGCTACCCATACATGGGGTGCCTAGAACAGTATTTCTCACACTGTACTAAACTAAAATCAAAATGGATTAGAAAGTAAATGTTAAAACAGAAGCATTTAATCTGCTGGATAATGAAATAGGTAAAACTCTTGAAGTCATGGAAGCAAGCAAGGACTTTCCAAACAGAAATCCCATTGCACAGGAAATAGTACTAAAACAAAAAGTGGGACCATTTGAAATGAAAAAATCTCTGCAGAGCAAAATAAACTAGCAAAAAAGTGAAAAGAAAATATACAGAACTGGCTTTGCCAGGTATTCTTCAGTCAGAGGACAAGTATCTAGAATATATGAAGAACTCAAAAAATTAGACTCCCTCTAAAATAAAAGACCCAATGAAAAATGGGCAGGTGAACTGAATGAACACTTTACAGAAGTATAAATGCCCAATAAATACATGTAGAAATGCTCAAAATTGCTGACTCTTAGAGATATTCAAGTTAAGACAACACTGAGATTTCATCTTACTCTGGAAAGAATAGCCATTATTGAGATCTCAAATAATAAGAAATGTTGGTGTGGATGTGGGAATAAAAGGAACCCTTCTACATTGGAATGTAAAGTGGTACAATCACTGTGGAAATCAGTATGGATATTCCTCAAAAAATTAAAGCAAGAAATTCCATTTGACCCAGCTATTTTCCTTCTATGTAGCTTCCCAAAAGATATAAAGACACTGTATTACAGTGACACACAAATACCTATGGCTAAATAGAAGCATAATTCACAATTGCTAGATCTCAAAAATAGCCTATATATCCATCAACAGATGAATGGAAAAGGAAATTGTGGTATATATAAAACAATAAAAAGCCCATGAAAGCAAAGCACACCATTTGGTATGTTTCCGTGGGTCATGGAGATATTATGTTGGGTACTATATATAGTCCCTTGCCCATTTCTCTCTAACACTTTTCCCATGTTCTGCTTCCTGGCCACCATGAACTAAGCACTTTTGCTCTGTCACTTCTTCCATTAGGGTTCTGCCTTGCAGCCAGCTGACAATGGACTGAATTCCTCAAACCATGATTCAATGCAAACCTCTACTCCTTAAGTTTGATTGTCTGGTACTGTGTCTCAGTGATGGAAAAGATGACCAATACAGAAAATTGTTACCAAGAGTGGGGTTATTGCTGTGGTTGTACCTGACTATGCCATTTATAAATCTTTTGACTGGTTTGCTAGAAGAATTTGGAAAAGTCTGGAGATGTGCTATACAGAAGCCTTAGAATAAGGTAAGAAGAACCTGATGGATGATTCCAGTCAGAGCACATAAAACCAGAATGCTGATAAGAATGTGCAGAGTAAAAGCAATTTTCAGGGTGTTTCAGATGAGAAGAAGGATTCCATTGGCATTTGGACTAGAGGTCATATGTGATGCACTGTGGCAGAAAGTTCGTGTACCTTTTGGCCATGTTGAGACTTGGTAGGAGACTGATATTAAAAGTAGTGGGCTAATTAATATGGTGGAGAAAGTTTCAAAACAGTTCAGCATTTAGGTTGTAGCATGAGTATTGTAGACTGCCTTTAGCCATATTTATAATGGGAATCATGAGCAAAAGACAGATTGAAAAAAAATTTGAAATCTTAAATTTTTGTAAGAGATAAAGATATTAGCACCATTAAAAAGAGACAAAGTACTTCATATAGGGACAAGAAGATAGATGCCTTGAGGACACCACAGGAATTGGCAAGACCCTATCCAATGTAGCTACAAGGGTATAAAAATATAAAGCTTCCATTTGAGAAGAGAGCCCCTGGATATCCTGTTCAATAAGGGTCTTATGGAGAATGAGTTCCTCAGGATTCGTTCATCATGCTCAGCCATGCAGGAACTCAAATGCCACTACTGCCATGGTTCATGGGGAACCTGGCTACTGCTTTCACTGACAGAAGGCCTTGGCATTATCCATGTGATGTTTGTTTTATTGGCATGCAGAATGAAAAATCTTGTGAGATCAGGGAGGCTTCGATCCAGATTTCAAAGGAAGGCTTGAAATGCCAGAGAAGAAGCCCCTGAAAGAGCAGTACATGAAGCTATAGGAATGAAGTTAAAGGTATAATGAGGACCTCAAGAAGTGGGAGAAGCCAGAAACATGGAATATTTCTCTAGGAAAGCTGAAGACAATGAATGGAGTGAGCCTAATGAGAGGCCATGTGGCCAGCAGCCCGCAAGTCCATAATGATGTGGCTAGCCACGTGCTTTGGAACTCACATTTTACCACCATTTGCCCTAGATGACAGATATGAAGCTACAGGATTTAGTGTTTGTTATGGCTTGTATCTAGATGCTCCCTCCACCAAAGCCTCATGCAGTCCTAGATAGAGATTTTCAGGGGTGGCTGAATGTAGGGTGTGTGATGCTGGTATAGATTCATGGTGTGATGCTAGGATTAAGCGTGCCCCATTCTAAAGGTGGGTAGCCTGGATAGAATAAAAGGGACAGAAAGAGGGCAATTGTCAGATGCCAGCTGAAGAAGCAGTCTTGGAATGCTTTAAGCCACAATTGATGGGAGATTTTGGTCAGAGCTCAAAAGACCAGAATGCTGATAGAAATGCTGCCAGTAAGGACCAGGTTCAGGAGGTTTCTGCTGGGATGAAGGACTACAATGGATGTTGGAATCCAGACAATGTATGTTATACCTTGGCAGAAAGTTTGTCTGCATTTTGTTTGTGTCCAGAGACTTTGCCTGAGACTGAGATTAAGGATAGCAGACTAATTCATCTTGAAGAAAAAATTCCAAGACAGTCTAATGTTGAGGCAGTAACATGGCTACTGTTGGGGCTTTTAGCCAGATTTATGCTGAGAATCAAGAGCAAAGCACCCAGCAGAATGATTTAAAATGTATTTGTTGGGCCCAAAACAAAGCTGCAGTAAAGTCATAGTCTGCAAAAATGGAACACAGGAGAAATTGGTTGCTGAAAAGACTGGCAAGAAAAAGCCAAGTATTTCAGAAGAAGGCAATAGAAAAGATGGCCTGAAGACATCACAAGAACCAACAGGACTCCACCCTTTGCAGCCTCAAAATAGCAGAAGTGAAAGACTTTCCTTTGAGAAGAGAGCCCCAAAATACCATATTCCAGAATGGTAGCAGCCTAGACATTTCATTTTGATGTTATTGTGAATGTGGTTACGATAGAACATGCATGTAGAAGTGACTGGCAGAGGACAATTGTGCATCCCATGGCAGACAGGAAACAGAGAAAGGAGGATCTGGAGATAAGAACACACATTTATGGGCCAAAGTCTCCAGTAACCTAATTCTAACGAGGTGCCACCTTCTAATGGCACATTTAGCTACTGAACTCATCAGTGGATGAATCTACTTATGAGTATAATACCGCCATGATACAATCACTTTCAAAAAGTTCCACCTGTGAGACTTTGGAGGGATAATTTAGATCTAAATCATAATGTTCTACCCCCGACAACCACAAAATCCATGCCCATCTCATTATTCAAAATGCATTTACTTCACCTGTAAGACTCACCCAAGTTTTAACAGTTGAAGAATTGCTGAAAAGTCCAAGTTAGGGCTCCAAGACTCAAGGTGCACTCTTAGCTGTGAGCCCCTGTACAAATCGAAAAGAAAGTTAAAATCTTTCCACATACAATGCCACAGGGCAAACATTCTCATTCCAGAAGGGAAGTATAAGAAAATAAGCAAAAATCAGCCAGACCAAAAACATAGCAGAGAATGCATTAAATCCTATAGCTGAATTTCCAGTACCTGGGTAGGCTGTGGTGTGATGTGTTTGCCAAATGGCTTGGGCAGCCCCACCCCTATGACTTTGGTGGCTGCAGCACACATGGCCTTTCCCTTGGTTGTAGCACACATGGTCTCATCCTTGAGCTGCCTCCACTTGCTGCCTGCACCTTTCCTCAGCAAACTTTCAAAATTCCTGTCATCTTAATTTTGGAGGACTCCAACATACCTTTGGCTTAAAATTTACAGCTTCATTCTTTGCTTTTACAGGGGTTACTTGACTGGCTTTCTAGGTCTCCATTTGAAATTTGAATGGAACCCTCCATGACAGAACAATTCTTGCATCATGCATGCCTGAAAAACCAGCACCAAGTGGACGATGCCAAGGTCTACCGCTAGTGAATGCTATGGCCAGTCCCATTTGGACTACGTGTGCAGTGGCTTCTGAGGGCCAGGATCACTGAGCACAGGAAAATGAATTCTGGGAAACCAATTCTTTAGGTGGTTCCTACCCAGAAAGGAGCCCGGGGGCTCTCTTCTCAAATGAGAGTTTTTTATTTGCA
This sequence comes from Hystrix cristata, assembly GCA_004026905.1. Classification (NCBI taxonomy): domain Eukaryota; kingdom Metazoa; phylum Chordata; class Mammalia; order Rodentia; family Hystricidae; genus Hystrix; species Hystrix cristata. The sequence continues at coordinate 143,906 of PVJO010001060.1, forward strand.
TTTTTGAGCATGCAATGCTTGATGACTTGCTGATTCCTAATATGCTTTCAAGCCATATTTCCCACTGTCCTGATGCAAAGCACTTAGCTTCTTCTTAATGCTAATGTTTTCAGAAACCGTGCTGTCTACAACCCCAGCTTTGCAAGTGCTTCCTTTCTGGACAAGTTGTAAGTTTTCCAAATCACATAACCCTCCTTTTTGTTCCTGATTCTCACTGTATATCCGGCTGAAAGCAGCCAACAATACTCATTTCAGACTGGATGCTGAGCTGCCTTGAAATTTCATCCACCAGATTAATTAATCCCCTGCCTTTAGTCTCAGTCTCCTGCAAAATCACAAGACATGGCCAAAATTAGAAAAATTTTCTGCTAGAGCCTAGCACACATGGCCTTAGTCCAGTTGCCAATGGAATCCTCATTCCTAACTGAAATATCCTAAATCTAGACTTTACTGTCTGCATTCCTATAAGTAATCTGGTTTTTGAGCTCCAGCCAGAATCGTCCATCAGGCTCTTTTTACAACATCCTAAGATTCTGTATCTTACATCTCCATATGTTTTCTAACTCCTCTTGCAAACTAGTTCCAAAGGCTTGTGAACACCATAGTCAAATACAGTCACAGAAATGCCCCCCCCCAACTTTTCTGGTACCATTTTTCTATTTTAGTCAGATTTCTCAACACTCAGATGCAATACTCAATACCCACAATTTAAAGGAGGAGAGATTTATTTCAACACATGGTTCCAGTGGGTTCAATCCAAAGTCAACTGACTCCATGGTAGAAAAAGTACAGAGGAAGGCCCCGGCCAAGGATAGCTTTTTATCCCATAGTGTGCAGGGAGTAGAGAGTTAAAGGAGGAGTAGTGGACAAGAATACACCCTGCCAGGTCACAGTCCCAGTGACCCACCTCTTTCTACCAGGGCCCACATCCTAAACTGCACATTTAGCTATGGAACTCATCAGTAGGTGAATACACTAATGAGTATAGTGTACTCATGATCCATTCACCCTCTACACACTTAAGACTCTTGGGGGACATTTTAACCCAATCCATAACAATCAGCTCCCTGAGAAACTCTTAAACTTTTCCATTACTAATCCCCTGCACAGCTCCCAAGCCAATTAAATTGACCCAATTAAGCTAAGCAACAACTGTTTAATTGTAACTACTTTTTGGACTTTTTAAAAGTTTTGTATTTAAAAGTTTATGTCATCTTCAAACACTGACAATTCATACTTTTTTCCTTTCTAATTTGGATTCCTTTTACTTCTTTTTCTTTCCCAAGTGGTTTGACTAAGACTTTCAGTACTCTATTGAATATAAGTGGCATATTCTTATTTTTCTTTACCTTAGAGGAAAAGCTGTCAACCTTTTACCATTGAATATAATGCTATTTGTAGGTTTGTCATATATAGTCTTCAATGTACAAAAATATATATCTTTTAAACTAATTTATTGAGAGTTTTTTTTTTTACCATGAAAAGATGTTGAATTTTGTCAAATTATTTTCTATGTCTATTGAGATAGCCAGACAGTTTTTCCCTTCACTCATTCACATAATGTGTCACATTTTTTTGTGTGTGTATTTTGGATAATCTTCCCAATCCAATGATAAATCCTACACAATCATCCCACACAATCCTTTTCGTGGTTGTTAAATTGTATATTGAACACAGACTTTGCAATGTGATTTTCTTTTCTTGCTGTGTCCTTTTCTGAGTTTGGTATTAGGGCACTTCTGGCCTCTTACACTGAAATTCGAACTTCTACTTTTTGAAAGAGTTTGAGAAGTAATTGTATTAATTCATCCTTAAATGTTTGTTCGAACTGTGTACTCAAGCCATCGGATCTTAGACGTTCCCTAGTTTTTTTAAGGGATTCAATCTCCTAACTGATTAATGGTCTGCCCCATTCTCTAATTCTTTGTGGTTAAGTTTTGGTAAGTTTTATATTTCTATTTCTAGAAATATATTTATGTATATATATATATATTTAGAAAAGTATTTATTTCTTCTAGATTATCCAACTTGTTGGTGTATCAGTGTTTAATGTCCAGTGATCCTTTGCATTTCTATGTATCAATTGTAATGTCTCCTCTTTCATTTATAATTTTGGTTTTTTCCCTTTTTGTAATCTAGTTAAAGTTTTTCAATTTTCTTTACCTTTACAAAAACAAATATTATTTTCCTTGTTCTTTTCTATTGTTTTTGAAGTCTATATTTCATTTTTTTCTGACCTGGTATTTACTATTTCCTTATGTCTGATGAATTTTGACTTCATTTGTTGATTTGTTCCTTTTCTAGGGCCTTGACCTATAAAGTAAGGTAATTTATTTGAGAAGTTTTTATTTAAAAATTTTAGTTGAGACACAAAAATGGTAGTACTGTACTATGGTTTCATATACAGTATGTATAAATTATGTAGTGTTCAATCAAGGGTAAACATATATCTCTCCTTTAAGGTTCATCCCATCTTTGTGCTGAAAACATTCAAAATCCATTTTATAACTTTTTAAAAATATATAGTGCTTTAACTTTAGCTATGCTCACTCTACTATGCAGTAAGAAAACAATAATTTATGTCTTCTACTGTAATTTAGTACACGCTGACCAACTTTTCCCCATTTTTCCTCCCCAGTATATCCCCACTTTTGTTTTCTAACTTTAACCTTTTGTGACTTCAAAATTGTTAGATTCCATATATGAATGAGAATATGTGTATATGTCTTTTAATTTTTTATTAATACATGTTCAAAGTACACAATAATTACATTTATTGTGGGAAATTAGTACATGTATATAAAACATCTTGCTTTTTTCATTCCCCACTTCATCTATCTCTCCCTCCTGTTTTCCTCCCTTGGGGAGTGTATTTGTCTTTCTGAGCTATTTTTATTTGGATTGATTATGTGCTGTGTTTACATGTGTGTGTGTGTATGCACTATGGAGTTGTTTGAGCCCCTTATATATTGTGAGAATTAACCCTCCATAAGATATATAGTTTTCAATTATTTTCTCTATTTAGTAGGTTACCTCTTCACTATATGATTGTTTCCTTTGCTGTGGGAGAAAATTTTAATTTGATATAATTTCATTTGTCTATTTTTGCTATGGTTTCCTATGCTTTTGGAGTCTTATCTGTAAAGTCCTTGCCTAGTCTAGTATCATGAAGCATTTCTATGTTTTATTCTAGTAGTTTTTTCTTCTTATTGTGCTTATTAATATTAACTTCTCTCTTAGAACGAATGTGGCTGCATCCCATGTATTATGTTGTGTTTGGGTCTTCGTTTTTCTTAAAATATATTTGATTCTCCTTTTAATCTCTTCTCTGACTCACTGGCTAAAAGTATGTTGCTTAATTTCCACATATTTGTGAATTTTCTAATTTTCCTCCTGTTGTTGATTTTTATTTCATGTTATTGTTTTCGGAAAAGATACTTGATATGATGTTAATATTCTTACATTTATTAAGACTTGTTTTGTGGGCCAACATATGATCTATTTGGAGAATATTCTGTGTGTGCTAGAGAAGAATGTATGTTTATTCTGTTGCTATTGGATGGAAGGTTCTGTATGTATCTATTAAGTTTACTCAGAGTATAGTGTTGTTTAAGTCTTCTGTTTATTAATTTTCTGTGTAGGTGATCCATCCATCATTGAAAGTAGGGTATCGAAGTCTCCTAATATTACTGTACTGCTGTCTCTTTCTCACGGGGCCTCTTGAGACATACTTAGCATAGACTGTGGCTGATGGGAATCAAATACTGCATGTTGAAAAACATTAAAGTTACAGTTATAGTTGATAATTTATTATCCACATTCGCATAAACATGTTCCTCTTGTCACAGCACATTCACCTTTAGTAAATCTAGCAGTGGTAAAGAGATAACACTTGTCTGTTCAGTAGGCTAATGTTTTTTATCCAACATTAACTGCTCCATAATTCTGAAAACAATTTCAGACTAACATGTGGTTTAGTGCATATACTGCCCATATGAAATAGTTGCAATAACTAGAAAATCATAATTTTAGAATCATTAGACTACATCACCCTCTCTTAAGGCCGTGATAGGCACTTAAACAATCAAAGCAATCTTTCTTACTTAAATCAGGCAACACCAGGATCTTGCATAACTGCTTCACAGGCAGCTACACACAGTCCCACTGGGCACCCAAGCTGAAGCTCATGCGCTCTTCATGGACAAGGACATTTTAAAGATTGCATTCAATAATAATGTTCCTAGGTCAGTACAAATATCATCCTCATCTTCTTAACTATAAATGAAAAATACAAATGTTTAAATTATTTAATACTTACAGAGAAAAAAGATTTTAAAAAGGAAGCTGGATTCATTAGCTTCTCCAGTTAAACATATAAATTACTTCACATGGTGCTAAGGTCTGTTTACACTTAACAGTTGAAGAAAAAAGCAGGACTCAGTTTCTCTCTCTGCTTCATCTAGTGTGCTAAAAGAAAGAGGGGACACAATCATTTCATTCATAGTAGAGTCCCTAAACTGAGTAATCACAGAAGGCTGGATGTCAAGAACCTTTTGTGTGTTTAGAGCAAAGATTTTTCAGGATGCCATGTGCATGGGTGATTTTAAACTGGATATTGTGTTTAATTAAGGGATTGTCATTTCATGACCTAAATATGTGGGCTTTGGGATTAGCAGTTGCTTTCTGTTCAAGTCAGTACCTGGTAGTAATTGCTCTAATCATAGGAGGAGATATTAGCATATAGTTCATTGCAAAATTATGCTTCCAATAAAAAGTTACAAAAGCTTTTTGGATGCAGCAGCTTTCATCCAGAATACATATTCAGTGTACTCATAAGACATTTTCATTCCCAGGAGCTTTTATTTACTTAATTTTGTTTGAGAATTAACTGAACTCTAAATGACTAAAAGAGTATTTTCTCAATACCCTAAAAAATGTTGGAGAATAATTTTTCTTTAATCAACATATAACATTTTTGAGAACATAGTTATGTCTGTATAAAACCAAAATGTTTCAGAAGCAGAGTAAAAGTTGCAGTCAGTGACTTGCTGAAGCAGACCATTTAGGAAGGATTCTTATCCACTAACCTTTGGGAGTTTCTTATTATCTTCATACTTAATATTGTGACCATCTCTGGCATCAGTGAAGGTATTAGCAATACTTATTTTATCAAAATGCTAGTACTACTTTATAGATTGGATATAAAATACGAAATAATAGTATTGGCCAGCTGGAATTTGACAGAAAGATTCAATTAATATGTATGAAAGCTTTTGTAGATAGGGAGGAAGGAGGGGGGGAGGGGAGGGGAATGGGAAAAAAAGAAGCAACAAGATATGTCATGTACAGGTACCAATCCCCTGTGATGAATGTTATCACTATGTACATCTAAAATGTACCATTAAAATAAAATTTTATAAAAATATGTATGAGAAATATTTTACAAAATGTTTTCCACGAAACATTGTCCTTTAAAATGTCTGTTTATTCATTTTTTAAATGAATAAAATGTACTTAATAGATGCCACGGTATATGTTGGACATGAGGATGTAGCAATGAGCAACAAATATGATCTCTGTTTCTACAGATATGTCACTATCATGTGTGGAATAGATAATGTATAATACAGACCTCTTATGAGGATTAAGAATTCAAATTGTCATATCGAAGGCTCTAAAAAGTTCCACAATAAGAAGTAAGCAAACAACAAAAATGAAAACAAAGAAAACTCTCGGTGTAACTGGGTGTTTCCCAGATCATGAAATTGTTGTTACAAATTAAATAAATATCGTGACAAATTCACATTTATTCTACTACATACACACAAAAACGGACTTAGGTGAAAGAACCAGGAAATATTACTTTTATTTTATATGTAGCAATGATTTTGAGGCACTGAATCATGAACAGTTGAATGATATTGAAAGTAGTTATAGTGCTAAGTATAATTTCTTTTTTGAAAATTATAACCTGAGATTCTAAACTCTATAGTCAGCACATCTAAAATTATAGATGACAAGTGTTCATTTCCTGTGTGCATGCGCATGAGCTGGAGGAGGAGGCTATTATCAGCTTTGAGCTTTGAGCTCCAGAAGGAACCCATAGGGCCTTACAGTGTCATGTATGAATAGAAATCTTGTATAGAAGTCTTTCTCCAGCCTGTCCTTGCTGAAGGGATTGTTAGTTTTCTCCCCAGGTCCCCACCTAACTGATGATCAAACACTGTCTTGATAGCCTTTTTTATCGATAGTTAACCATATTTTAAACCCCCAACCATAAAGAGGCAAAGAACAGTGAGGAATATTTTTGTGACTCACAAATACCCTGCTGTCCTGGCTGGAAATCAATTTTATATAAACTGAATGCCCTCAGGCCTCATGAACATAAGGGTGAAAATGAAATCACATTGACATTTATGCCCAAATTAGACTGACTCATCGCTTCCACGTGACTATGCAGTCCATTCCATACAGGATTTCCTGAAGTTTGAGGGACGGGAGTGGGGCTTGATTTTACTTGTAAATAAATCAGGTTTAATATTTACCTTATTATTGCTGATATTCCAGGAATGCTTCGCTCACACTGCTATATTAGCATGACCGTATCTCACTATAGTCTTCAGCCATTGCTCTTTTTCTCAAGCCAAACTGAATTTTTTTTTTAATTTCAAGAATGTACCTAGGGCTGGGGATTTAGCTCAGTGGTTAAAGTGCTTGCCTTGCAAGCACAAGGGCTGGAGTTCGATTCCCAGCACCAAAAAAAAAAAAAAATTAAAAAAAAAAGAATGTACCTTGCTTGCTTTTATTGACTTTAGTTCTTGTCAATATTCAGATTCTTAAATTTCAAACACATTTTGTTCAAGTCTCATGTTAATTGCAACTTACTCCAGGAAGCACTCTTTGAACATAAATGAGGATGAAGTAACTCACTTAAGCTCTCATATAGTGCACTGTACTTATTCCTATTGCGTAGCACTTACCACACTGTTTTAACAGTCTGTTGAGGGAGAAAATGGGTAAAGAGATAGCAAGATCTTTACAGAGAGAGCATGTGACTTTCTAAACTTTTGTGTTTTGAGTACTTGATTAAGGGCATGGTAGGATTTTTACAGAGTTTATAAAGAACCTTCTATCATTTAAAGGTATTCTAGTTACAACTAAACTATAGATAAGCCAATCTTTATTAGTTCTCAAACTGAACTTATACATTCCATATCTCTTTTCTTATTTCTTACATTTAAAATATTGCTACAGAGCTTAATCCAGGCAATTTAGTAATGGAAAATTACTTGTAGACTTATTTTATTCCTTCAGGCACTCAAAGCCCTCGTTCTGAGCTTAGGAGCCTGAAGCTTCCCACAACTTTACTGGGCCATCCTAGATATCACTTTATGCTCTGGATTTTCTTTCCTTATCAAACTTTCCCTATCTTCAATCTTATTTCATTAGCGTTATGCTCTCAGCTAAGTTTATATTGAGTTAATCAAAGTCTTTATAAAAGTGTATTTTAATTACGTTTGGGGGAGGAAAATTTTTAAGATCCATGATTAATCAGGTCATGTGTCTGATCTTTTTAAATAATATTTTGCCAAGAAAAGATCAGTATAAGGCAATAGTCTGCATTAAGCTTACAATGATCAACAAATCTCACTGACACAAGGGTAGCTGGCTATAGCACTCCAATGTCAAATGACTCTCATTCTGGCCCTAGAGCAAATAATGAGACCCTCTACCTAACACAGAAGCTGTCACCAGAGACAAAGTCTTCATACCCCTAACCCAGCTGTCATTACTGCTGTTTATTTCTCTTATATACAGCATCAGTAGGAATCAGAAAGCCAAGACTGAATCATTTAAAAAGCATGGAGTTTCTAATTATGAAGTACTCACTTGCTGTTAGTATGTTATGTCTACTCTCATTATTCAGTGACATTACTAAAATAAACTTGATGAAGCATACGTGGGTTAGAGAGAGCAAAAGAGACAGAGACACAGAGATTTAAAACCACATAATGAAGTATAAAAAAATCAAGGTCCATCAGTATGTCAAGATCTCTCACTATGTATAGAATATATAAGAGCTTCAAACTACAGCCGGTGAACTGAATTTGGTCTATTTGGCTGTTTTTGTTAATAAAGTTTTATTGGAATACAACCACACTCATTCATTTATGTATTCCTCTGGCTGTTTTGGTATTACAATCATAGCTTGGAATAGACATCTTAGGTCCCACAAAGTTTAACATACTTACAATCTGGCGCTTTACAAAAAAGTTTGCAGAGACAGTTTAAGAGTTCATTTTGCCCAGTGAGTGAGATTGAGTTGTAGCAACAGGCTCATAGTCTTCTCTTCAGCACTTTACAACCTAGTAGGGAAGAACATACAATCCTCTTGCGCTGAGGGTATGAAGAAATCCCAGAGCTCTAAGCAGTGAGTCTAAAACACTTTTATTCCACTTAGCAGTCTAACCTACGTAAATAGTCTACAAACTTCAGTCAAATTGTTTATGATGGCAGGTCAGATACTGGAAGTCCTCTACTGATAAAACTCCTGAGAGGATGCTTTCCAGGAGATAAAGTGCATTGCACATTTCCAGAAAGGTTATGCTATACATTTTGAACTCTTCCCACTGACCAGGTCTGTTTCAATTTTGATGCCCTTGAAGAACTAGACCATAGATTGCTTAATAGTATATTAGGAGGGAAAAAAAGCAGTTTAAAGATCAATAGCCCTTTGGGTTTATTTAGATGTGAGAAAATATTGCTAGCTATAATGTTCTCAGTTTTACACGCTTCTGACTTGTCAGTTTTTCAAGTATTTTGACCCTTGTGTACACAGCGAGGGCGTGTCTACGTACTTATGTGCACATGTGTTTGTGTTCCCATGGATGCGTGTGCCCACAGATCCATAGCAGCACGTCTTAATGGGAGAAATGCTACAACAAAAATACAAAGCGTTGTTCTTATGGGCAACTGATTAAACTGCATATGCTTAAAATACTAAAGCAGATTGATATTTTAATAGCCAAACCTGAATACTGGAAACATTTTCATCAGTTTCAGAAGAGGTGGGCTCTCTTCATGGGGGGGGTTGACTGGTTTAAATATAATTAGCTGATGTGATCTGGAGGAATAGTGAACTCTAGCCTTAATTAAGAGCTAAAAAAGAATTCGGAGTATTTAAACCTTTTAAAAATCTATTTCCTTAGTTGAATTTTTATGTTTATCTATTCAAATTTTATCCTTTCAACCAAAAAGAAAGACCAGCATTTCTCTCTTATCAAAGATGTCACAAATATGTGAATGAAATGAAAGAATAGAAAGTAGAAAGACATCTTTAAAATTAAGTACTATTGCAGCACCATTATTGAACTTATCATTAAAGGAATAACTTTAATAATCAATAACCATAATAATGACCACAACCACAGTGCCAGTACTCAGGTCCGTTAGTGGTAGGGTGAGATTAAAAAGCAGAATCTCACATAAAACCAAAAAATGGACTAAAATTCAATTGGAGTTAATCAGTTTTCCAGGCTATTTGGGGTCTGTCACTCTTGATCTCGCACTTGCTCCCTCTTACCATTTACAGTATTTAAAAAGGAGTGTGAGGTTTGTGATAACTAACTGGAAACAGTTCACAGGACTGTGACCTTTTCTGAATAACAGAGATAGAATGCACTATCCCTGTTTTGAATGATTCTTCCTCTTGGTAACCATAGCAATTCAGATACTTTGGAATACACCAGAAGATTTTGATATGTGATAAGTACATGAAGCATCCAAAGGAATATAATTTTATCAGAGTTTGAAAGATGCATGCAAATCCAGTGACCTTTTAAGTAGCTAACAGACTGAGCCCGTGGATATTTTAGTACTTTATTATCATCTATACTAATGATTTCATGCTTGTTTGTCATGAAAATCTTTTTCAAAGTCCGAAATAAAAGCAGTGAAAGGAGATCCGACGTGGATGAAGCAGTGGCAGAGATCGAACCATTTCTCCTGATTCAAATTTCTTTCCTCATCCTCTTCTCTGCTTCTACAACACATTTCGCATATTGTCTGCTACAGAGTAGATAGTCAAGAAATACTTTTGAATGAATAATTGAATAAGATACCTATGATGAATTAGTAGGGATATGTGAAGCAGTTTTTCAATTCTACTACACATGAGGGATTTCTAGAGCACATGAGAAACAGTAAATGTTGAACAAATAGATTTCAATGTGTCTTTGATGATTCAGAGGGGACTAATGGGGCTTTAATATTAAGTATTATAAGAATGCTGAAATGTCCTAAAAGAGATGTTTTATATTTTTATGTACCAAAATTTCATTTATTACAATGTTTATTACAAATGTATTTTATTATAAGAGTCTTGAGTATATATCACATTTTTAGAAATTTAGTAAAGTTCACATATACATAATATTCTTTCTGTAGGCAAAAGAGCCAAATCATAAATTCCATTTTTATCCATATTTATATGGATTGCATATCTTCATATATATGGAGATATCTATCTATATCTATCTATATCTATCTATCTATCTTGCTTAACACATTCAAAATCTAAGAGCCCTTGAGATTGATAGTCTGTTTCACTTAAAAACAAAAATGATTTTAAAAATGATGATTAAGATGAATTCTACTGATAATTGGTTCCTATCTGCTTTTGTATTTTTTCTTATATTTGAATAAAATTATATAGAAGACAAATGTACACAATGAGAAGAATCAACACAATTTCTAGCTGGACAGTCAATTAGAGACCATTCAGGTGAGATTCTACATTTGACTCATAAAATCCCTGTCCTAGAACTGTAGGGACTAGTACGAAGACAAAAAACCTGGGAGAACACACATATTCTGACATGAAGTTCTATACTCTTTTATACTACATCGTTTGACAAGAAAAGTAATGATAAGTCAGAAAACTGGTGGTTTATTTGAAAGAAAAAAATCCTTCTATTACTTTCATTTAAACAGAAGAAAAGTTGTTCCAAATTGCACATTTTGCAAAGTATCACTAAAGTGCCTCACTTTACAGATGTTGAATAATATGTTACATAATGAAGGTGATTAATAGAAATTGAGCATGTGTGATTCCAGCTCATGTTGAAATAGTGTGATCTGAATAAATTTTAATTGGATTTGGATGAGTTTATTAATTCCAAACGTACTGGTCGGAGAATTGGATTCTACATTTAGCCAATTTAATTCATTGCTTAATACTTACATGGTTGCGTGAATGACAGGAAAGATCAATGCGCTTGAGTTCAGTAAATTGGACTACTTTGAGGAGAAAAGCCTCTTATTTTGTGAAAGAGTATAACCTACTATATATTTTATGAATCACTTGAAGAAAGAAGCTTGAGGGCTCAAAAATAAAGTAACGATAAGAACATGGAAACATTAATTAACCCGATTTAATCAGTACATGTTGTATACATGTATTGATATTCCATACACTATCACATAAATATGTACAATTATTACATGCTAATAAAATAATTTAATGTTAACCAGTCATGGTAGTGTACACCTGCAATCCTAGGGGCTCAGGAGGCAGAAGCGGGAAGATCACAAGTCGTAGCCCATCCTGAACAACTTAGACCTGTCACAAAATTTTAAAAGGCCTCAAGATGTAGTTCAGTGTGAAGTCCCCATGTTCCATCTCCTACGCCACAAAAATTATTTTAATATTTAAGAGTAGAGAAATGTATCTAAGCATGATTTTATCATTTCACTATATATGTATTATATTATGGCTGTTCCACATAAATTTGTACATTGAATTTTTAAAAATAAATTTCAATAAATAAATAAGTATAATTCAAGACAAATATACTACTTCAAACTATACTAGCCATACAGTGTCATGTCTCATACCTAATCTAACGTTAGTGTAAAGAGGCATGTTTGTATAGTTAACCTTTTCTGGAACAATTTATGTATTTTTCTCCCTTTTTCTTCTTAACTGAAATCGCATTCTTCATTAACACCAGTTTCTCTATGGCACTATCAACGGACATTTCTTAATTCTCTCACAGTGGACAGATACTGGTCCAACAAAAGGGGTAGGAGTACCCCTGATTCCCATTTACTAGTTTTTAGAAATTTTTTCATCATGTTTATTTAATCTCTCATACTCTTTTGAAGCCCATTAAACTACTCCCTTTCTGTCTAATTTCAATCATTTTACAGCAGTCTCCCAAATTCTTCAAGATGCTGTCATTGGCTTTATATATTTTTTTCATCTCCATGACAATCCTGAAATATTTGAAGTAATGAATAGATGATACATAAAACACTCTGACTTGATAATTCATTATTCTTTCTTCACCATCTTCCACACTATTGCAGTTCACTCACAATGATAAGCATTAGAAATTGTCATCACCTAGAACTATCGTTCTACCCCATACATTTTCATACTAAAATTAATCTTTTATAACATTTACCTCCTCTTTTAACCTCCCCTACTCCTGCGCCTTCAATTAAGCTAGTTTTTGAAAATAATACTTTCAATTCTCTGGTACTTTTCTTTCACAGAATTTCCTGTATTACTTATATACAATAAGAATCTTAAAATACACTCACAGGCAACTTGAATTTTTTTGTTTTCCAAAATTATTTGACTAGTCAATTAGTTCTAGAAGTCTTAGTCAATTTGTATATTTTCTCTGGCTACAACTGATCCTCGAAAAGTTGTTAGAGAAATTTAAACAACACATGACAATTGCCTCGATTGAAAATGTACTGCTTCCAATAATAAAGTTAGGGCCTTCATGGCACTAATCAATTATTTTATCCATTCCTGATGTCTCCCTTTCAAAAAGTAACGTCTTCCTTTTCAGAAGATAGATCCAATTAAGTTAAAAGAACATTGAAAATGAGCAGAGCTTTTATGGAAGTTGACACATCCAAACTCAAAGATTCAGGATACCGTCATGTACCTCGGCATTAACTTTCATTCTTTGTTGCTGGCTACGTCTCAGGCCACACAAGCTTCCTTTTCTGTTTCTCGCTGTTAATTTACCATATGATCCTCTTAGATTTCTGCAACTACCTAGAATAGTCTCTCAGTGTCCTAAATCTGAATCTCCAGGGAAGCAATAGAATATCTGATTGATTTGGCTCAGTAGTTACACACATGTGTTGTCTAAGCCACTTGCTTTAACGTGTTTTAAGTAGTGCGATTTATGAGAAAATGTCTTCCTTTTGGCAGTTATTCCAACTTCACTGCTATCCTTAAATCCTCCAGTTTGCACTATTTTCAACATTTTTATCCTCTATTTTTAAGGAGAGTAGAAGACAATGCATTTTGCAATCAATGTGAGTTTGATTTATGCTTTACTTCTTTATTTTCATGTTTATGCACAATTCCACTCTTCTTTTCCTCTTTTATTACCTGTTGCAAAAAAATGAACAGTCTTACTTTTCTCAGATCCACGGTACACATAATTATTAATGTGGACTAGTAGATCAAGATTCCAGAAAAGAAAACATGTGTGAGACCAACAATCATTTCCTTTCCCTTCTTGTGTCTTCTTCTCTGCCTTAACATTGATGTCCTCCCAGCTGACTATAATGCTTATCCTCCATAGTCTAAAAAAGCATCACTTTGATTGTGCTGCCCTCCAGAAACTTTTTTCTTTTTTCCCCAGCATATCCAAACATAAAGAAGTAGGCTGAGATGCAAGCACTTATTTCCTTTCCATTTTGAATAAATTGCAGCCCCAGAGGGCGTTACTTTTGTCCATATGGCTATAGCTATGTGAGTTACTTTTCTTTATTATTTAAAAAAGACAATCCAGTTAGAATTTGCTCTTGTTAATTAATGAAGTATTTTCTATCTGGAATTGAGAGGGAATACTTTTTTCCATTCATGATCTTTTCTCTGATATGAAGGGCAACCTACTGGCATAACATTCCTGGCCTCTTTCCACCTTCACTAATTTTTACTAATGGGATGAGTACTGATTTAATCTGACTAGTGATTTTTTAGAAAGACAACAATCCTACTTAGCAGAATTTTTCTCTGTTTTTGAGCTATCTGTTTTGTGCAGAGCATTTGGTCACCTGTTCTTCTAGGGACAACTGGCATGCCAGGATTAGAGCACCAGAAACTATTTCAATTCTATAATCTTAAATACTGAAATTCCTATCCCTTATAAAAATCATTTATCTTTCCATTGTAGTAGAATATATTAGGAACCCCCTTGCTTATAATATAAGACACATTCTTAAACATCAACATTTTCAGAAAAAAATGTTATATTTTAATTCTTACCTTCTGTATTTCCTTGTCTTGTTTCTGTGTTCTGACTTGCTTAAGCCTGAAACACTGAGAAATAGACACACTGCGGAGAAACATTTCTGGAGGTTAAGGCTTCTTGTGTGACCTCAAGCTATGGTAGCATTATATTAAGTGTGTGACACATTCGTCTATGACCTTGAAGATTATAGTAGTCTGTATTGTAGATTTGCAGTTATAAAGTTAGCTTTTAACTTTTGTTATTTTAGACTATGTAGTATTTTGACTTTGGCAAGTCAGTGTAACTTACACAGTACTTTCACAAATGTTTCTTTAAAGTGTTACAGGTAACCTGTGTTAACTAAATGAACAAAGGTTTCAAGTTTCTTTCTTTCTTTTTTTTTTTTTTTGGTGCTGGGGATCGAACTCGGGTCCTTGTGCTTGCAAGGCAAGCACTTTAACCACTGAGCTAAATCCCCAGCCCCTCAAGTTTCATCCAAAGGGTAGATAGCAATTTTTAGAACTTTGGACCCCAGCAAAGCAAAGCACAGCAAGGCTCACAAACAAAAACCAAGCATGGAGTAGCCTAAGAAGAAGTTGGACACGTGAGGCATGGTAAACAAATGTTAGCCATAATGGCTTCAGCAAAGCTATAAAACTCAGAAAAATCTCATGTTTTGAACAAATTTAACCCCACGGTGGAGAGCACAGCGTGCAGACTATTGAAACTACTATTTCAACTATATCGTCATTGTCGACAATGTGTGTGTAGGGCAGAAGAACCCTCAGCAGGTAATATTGGGGCACGGAGGCCTCAGTAAGCAAGCACAACGGGGGGAAATATTCAATTTTAGGAAAAGAAACTTCCATTTGTAGCCCTTTTAGCTATTTATAGACAGAACAAAATTAGATACTTTTAAACTGAAAGGCAGTTGAATTCCTCTGACATTATGGAGCTTTAGATGCCTTGCTTAAAACTGATGCAGCCTTGAAAAGGCAAGCCTAAATCTGCTGCATTCACTGCCAATCAAACTAGGGTGAAGGGCAAAAGTTGGAATCACTGTGGATGGTCCACAGGCTCAATATTCACTCCTAAAAAAGTGGTCGCAGACTCACTCCCAAACATTCAGTAGCAGCATGGATCCAGATTCTTTAATTACAGAGGCGATGAGAATATCTTTTCTCTGAGACAGGCTTCAGAAGCCCCAGCAGATCTGTAGCAGCAGCAGAGAAAGAAACTACTGTGTAAGAGAAAAAAATTTCTATTTACAGAATAAAATACACATTATTTTACAAAAGAGATACAATTCAGTAATGAAATACAAGGCTCAGCATGTAAATGTGAATAAAGATGTTTTGAATAAGCAATAAAGTAGTCTCAAATGAAATCTAGTGAATAGAGTGTTCAATTTTGCGTATTTACAAACTTCTGAAAAAGGTAACAATGTAAGTGTACAAAGGATGGAGGAGTTATACTAGCATCAGACAAAACAGACTTCAAAACAGAGATGAAGAGATGAAAAGTGAGGCATTTCATGATAATAATAGAAAGATCAGTTCACCAAGAAAATATTAAAAACCATTCATGTATCTGATAGAACATTTCTGAAATATGTGAAGCAAATTTGATCTAATTAAAGAGAAAAATAGACAATCCGGGAATTGTAGTTGGAGATTCTAACACTCATTGCTCAAAAACTGGTAGAACTCGATAAAATACAAACACATAGGTGATCTGAACAATAATACTAAATAACATGACCTAAATGATAGTTATGGACCTCTTTGCCTTAAAACTGCATAATACAGTTGTAAAGAAGATATGACACATTGACCAACACAGACAATGTACGGGGTCATAAAACAAATTTCAGTGCATATAAAAGGATGGAAAATAGAGTATGTTCTTGGGCAACAATGAAATGAAACTAAAAATCAATAACAATAAATATCTAGAAAACATCAAATATTTTTACATTTAACAAAATATTTCTAAAGAATCCATGGTTCATAGAAGAATCACAAGGGAATCTAGAAAACATTTTTTAAAAGAATAATAGTGAACATACAACATATTGGAATAATGATATACCTAAAGCGGTGCCTAGAGGAAAATCAATCCCTTTAAATACTTCTATGATAAAGTGTAGGTCTAAAATTTTAAAATTAGCTAAAATTTTGCCTTTAGAATTTAGGAAAAAAAACCAGAAGGACAATAATAGCAAGCATAAAACAAAATCAGTAGAATTTGAAACAAATAACATAAACTAACAAAGCCAAAATCTGCATCTTGGAAAAGATGAACCAAATTGATAACCTCTTGGTAGTGTAATAAAGAAAAGACAAGAGAGAAAACAAAGAAATAATTCTAGGAATGAAAGTTTATTACTGCAGATGCTATAGACATTAAAAAGATAAGAGAATGTTATGACTCATACATTGATAAATATACAAATTGTAGAAAATACAACTCACACAATAGAACATAAAATCTGAATTGTGCTTATGAACAAAATGAATTTATTTATTATCGGACAGTTCCCACGATGCAAAGTACAAACCCAGATTGTTTCACTTATGATGTCTGTCAAACATTTTAAGAAGGAAATAATACCAATAATACACACATTCATTAAAAAATAGAATAAGAGGGCATACTATTCAATCCATTAACTTTTATATAATTCTGTATATTAGCAATAAACAAACCTGAGAGTGATAAATAAAAATATAGACTTGTATTTCTGTATTTGTTATAATCACATGTGTTAATAATTACTTAAAGAAATATTATGAAATCAAGTTGAGATAGATAGATAACACCTAACAAAGTCAAATTGATTCCAAAATGTAATGATGGTATTTTAGTGTATTTATGCTTCTATACCACAGTTTCTGGGACTGAGTAATTTATAAAGAACAGAAATTTATTGCCCATGGTTATGGAGGCTTGGAAGCCCAAAATCAAAGTGCTACTGTGTTTGGTGCCTTGAATGCTGTGTGTTCACTGAGGAGAAGAGCAGAGGAGAGCGTATTCAGTAGCTCAAGCCTTTTTATAAGGATCTTCATCTCATTTGCAAGTTCTCTGCCTTCATGACTTAACTCTTAAAGGTCTACAGCTTAATACTGTCATATTGGCTATTATGTTTCAATACATTAATTTTGGAGGGAACATTTAGACCATAGGAACTGGTTTAATATTCAAACACTGACCAATTCCATCCACTACATAAAAAGAATAAAGGGAAGGAGCTCTTTAGTAATTATAACAAAGGTAAAAATATTCAGTTTTCAATATACATATATGATACAAAAGCAATTGATTAAATTGGGAATTGAGTATCTGTAAAAACAACATAGCTCAAACCATATTTAGTCATTAAACATTGAATGATTTTATTGAAGAGTTAGAGTAAGCCAAATTGTCAATTCTTACCATTTTATTCAACGATCTACTACCTGTTCCAACCATTGTAATAAATCAAGAAGAAAATTAAATGCATAAAAGTCATAAAAGCAAACCTGTATTTCAAGATGGCATAGGTTTTTTTTTTTTTTTTTTTACATAGAAAAACCTAAAGAGTCTACAAAGCGACTCTCAGAGTTAATACATAAATGTGGCAAGGCCCGTACACTAAAAGTAAAGTCATTGGTTAGAAAACTTAAAGAAAATCTAAATACAAATGGATAAATATATATTTTTCATGGGTTGGAATAGCAATCTTATCAAGAGACTAATATTCCCCAAAAGGATCAATAGATTCATTGCATTCCTAATCAAAACTCAAGAGCATTGTTGAAGATTATAAAGTTATTAATTTATATGGAAAGAGGTTAATAGATTTCAAAATAATACTTGCTGATTTTAAGGTTGTCTATAAATCTCCAGTGATGAATAGAGTATTATATTTGAATGAAGTTTGACAAATATATTACAGGGAGCCCATATACACACCAACACTTCCAGGGTCATTTGATTTTTAGGAAAAGCATCAAATCAATCTAATGAGAAATGGAAAGTGTTTTCAACAAATACAACTGTATATAAATGGATACCAAAGTAGAAAAAAGAGCAGCTATCCATACATTACACCATATACACTAATTAACTTGATTCATTACAGGCAAAATTTAAAAATTATAGAGGTTTTAAAGGAAAACAAAAGAATGTCAAATAATAATATTGGTGTAGGCAAAGAGATTTTAGACAAATATAGTAGCAGAAAAGCAAAAAACATAAGGAAATAAATAATACATTACACTTTATCAAAATTTAAAACATTTTGTTCATCAATGACAACTAAATGGATAGGCAAACCACAGACATGGACAATACTCTCAAAACATATGCCTGTAAAAAGAATGGTATACAGGATATAAGTAGCACTCATGTATCTCAATAATAAAGACACAAAAGCCTAATAAAAATGAGCAAAATATTTGAACAGTTATTTTTCAAAAGAACACCTCCAAATGACCAAGAAGCAAGCAAAAAGTCAATATAATTTTCTTTAGGGAAACTCAGAGTCATGCTGAAAACATTACACGCATTCGCACACATGCGCTGTACACACATGCACAGATCTATCTGAAAACAGAGTGATTAAACATTAATGAGGTTGTGAACAGCTAGAACACTCATACATCGTGGTTGGGAATATAAAATGTCATCATGATGTTCATCCTTTCTTATAAAAATAATATAGACTTACCTTATGGAAGAATAGTTTTAGCTGTTTTTCCAAAACAAATAGAAACATGTTTACAATTCATATGAAGGAACTATATCTAATCCACTGAGCCAAAGGAAAGCTAACTTCAGTAAAACAGAGTGAATAACTTCCTAAATACAAGAATAAACTGTAAAAACATAATGCTGAACAAAATAATAAAAGCAAGAGAGTACATGCTGTAAGGTCCTATTCATATATTGTTCTAGTACAGGCAAAACCACATGTTGGTTTCCTTTAGGAGTGGTAGGCATGGAAATAAACTGAGATGGGCATAAGAAAACTTTCTGGGATGATGCTAGTGTTCTCTACTTTGATAGAACTTTGGACTACACACATACTGTACTTGGCAAAACTCAGAAATTGTATACTTAAAATTTGTGCCATTATATGTACATTCTACTTGGAAAGAAAATTATTATAAACAAGCAATGATTATTATTAATGATATCAATACTCATGTATAAATAGAAAACTGTACTAATGTCTGAATTTTAGTTTGAAAATCATTGAAAATAGGGTAGATTGACTGCTGGATTGGAGACAAATTGAATATATAGATACATTATAAAGCAAGGATATATAGATACATTATAAATCAAGTAGGAATAGTAAAGTGTTAGTGGTAGAAACTAGGTAGTCTTAATACATTCTTTGTAAAATTTCTTAAAATTTGCTGCATGAAATTTTTCTTAAGTGAACTTTGCAATAAAATGCTGTGTTTAAAATACCTCTTTCCGGGGGCTGGGGATTTAGCTCAGTGATTAGACTGCTTGCCTTGCAAGCACAAGGCCCTGAGTTCGATCCCTGGCACCCCCCCCAAAAAAAAAGTTAAAATACCTCTCTCCCTGAGACAGATGTCAATTTGAATAGGTGAATTTTCACCTATAATAAGCTAAATGTTTTAAATAGTGCCAAAATTTGTCTTTCACATAGACTTTTCTTTGTTAAGTTTAGGTATATAACATGTAGATTCAAGACAATTGGCCTCCAATTGATATCTTTGTAAAACAAAAATTAAGTTTCATATTTCCAATTATTCCTTCAATACCATCGAGTGTTTTTTATAGTCTTTGACAAGGAACACGTTTTTGCCTGGTATAATTGCTACACCATGTTTTTTATTAATTAAATTTGGAAAATTTGTGGTTTGTATTCTGATAATTTTGTGTCTTGTAAACTCAATTTTTTACAAATCAAGGCCCACAAAAGATTGGTCAGTGAAGTAGCTGAACACTTAGGCTGACGTCAAAGGCATGGAGACTCCATCTAGGTGTGGATCAGAAATCTGGCCAAGATTAGAGGGTATAAGACATTGGAGTAAACATTGTTTTACTTAGGTTTTTAGCTGGCAAGTACAAAATGATTTGATTTATGGCATTAAATTCTTGAACTGACATAACTTTTGGACATTAATTTCCTTGGAAGTTAACTTGGGGCCTTCAATTTCTTCCTGGGATCTTAATATTGGAGTGACAGTCAAATGTGAGTTACCTGATGGATGGCATGTTGCTGTTGGAGTATTTTAATGGTATTCTTTATTCTTATTGCAGAAATCTCTGAATGGATATGTTGACTAGCACAGCTGAACATTACTTCAGCTGGGAAACAGAATAAGGAATGGAAGTTGACCTGGATTCAGGTTTATTTCAGAACTTTCTGGAGGCACAATCCGTACTGGACAACTGTGGTCCCAGAAAGCTAGGAGAATTAGTGGCTTGTACAGGAGGGTGAACCTTTTGAAAGTGGAAACAGGATGTCCTTGAAAACAGCTGATGTCTTCCACTGAGGCAAATAGTATAGATTTAATGGTTTGCATTAAAAAGGTAAGATGATAAAAGTCAATCTGCAAGAAATTATGCAGAACTGAAAAGAGATGTTTATTGTCTATTCTCCAGCATCGAGAAACTAAATGCTGTCCAGACTTCAAATATCTGTTGGTTTTAATGTGACTTATAAGAGTAAACATCTCACAATGAACTTATTGGTTGTTTGTATTTCTTTTGATGGGGACTTTTCATTCATATACTTTGCCCAGTTTCTATTGGCTAGTTCATCTGTTTTCTCTTTCCTTTGTACAATCTCTTTCTATGTAAAGGAGATTAATCACTTACAAGTTAACACACTACAAATACTTATATTTAGTTTGCTATCTCTCTTATGACCTCATGGTATAGTAGAAACTTTGTCATATGAAATAGTATTGATCTTTTCTTTAGTGTATAGATCTATGGTTTTCATGTCTTGTTTTGAAAGGTCTTCTTCAATCTGAAACTTAAAAACCTTTTTAGAATTATATAAAATCACATTTTACTTAAGGACTTCTTATTTTTAAAAATGGAATTTATCTCATATAAAGTTTTTCATAGAAATTTAGGCTTTTAAATTTTGCCTCAAAAAGTTAGTTGTCTCAACAATTTGGGACAATTGAATAATCCATCGTTCACTGAATGATCAATCTTTTCACTACTTATTTACAGTATACTTCATCTCTATAATTCTGGTTTTGGTTTCTCAGCTCCATTGTTTGATCCTGAAATCTTACTAAAGTGATATATAACAGAGCGAGTCTGGCCTCATCACTCCTCTTTTGTATCCTGATTGTTATT
The DNA here is from genome assembly GCA_004026905.1 of Hystrix cristata. NCBI lineage: Eukaryota > Metazoa > Chordata > Mammalia > Rodentia > Hystricidae > Hystrix > Hystrix cristata. The sequence goes on from PVJO010001060.1 coordinate 165,508, forward strand.
GTGTGTTTTTTTTCCCAGAAAATTGTAGGCTCATTTAGTAATAACTGAAATAAAATGAAAATCTTACTAATATTTCAATGGGATCATATTCAATTTAAAAATTAAACTGAGCTGGGCCTGGTGACCTGTGCCTGTTATCCCAACATTAAAGAAGGAGGGGGGGAGAGAGAGAGAGAGAGAGAGAGAGAGAGAGAGAGAGAGAGAGAGAGAGAGAGAGAGAGAGAGAGAGAAAGAGAAATAAGGGGAAAGGCTGGCAAGAATATATCTTTTTAGGTCATGTCACCATTGACGCACCTCCAACAAGGCCCTACCTCCTAGCAACATGTTCAATTATGAACTTATCAAAGGATTAACCCACTGATGAGTATAATGACCCCGAAATCCAGTCATATTTCAAAAGCCCCATGTCTGAACACATGAGAATTTGGGGGTACATTTGAGATCTAAACCAAAACAACATTGATCAAACTCTCCCCATCTCTCCCCATGCACTACTTTCCCCAGCTTCTGGTAGTTACCATTCTAGTCTGCAATTCTATGAGGTCAACATGTTTTAGATTTCACATACGAATGAGATCACACAGTACATATCTTTCTGTGCTTGGCTTACTTATCTTCACATAATGATCTCCGATTCTATCCATATTATTACTAATAACAAGTATTTTTGCCTATTATTCCTTTGTGTATACGTATATTTCCCTTATTCATTCGTCAGTTGATGGACACTTGGGTTATTTCCATTTCTTGACTCTTGTTAGATGTGTAGGAAGGAGTACAGGATTGCAGGTGTCTCTTTAACATACTGATTACATGTCTTCTGGGTATATACCCAGTAGTGAGGTTTTTTGGATTATTTGATAGTTCTATTTTTTTACTTCTTGAGGAGTTTGTCTATTGTTTTACATAATGGCTCTACTAGTTTATAGTTCCACCAAAAATGTGCAAGTGTTTGCTCTTCTGTACATCTTTACCAGCACTTGTTATTTTTGTGTTTTTTTTTAAATAACCGTTCTTATTAGGTTGAAGGGGTATCTCATTTTTGGTTTTGTTTTTATTTCCCTGATTATTTGGGGGGGGTGCTGGGGATCGAACTCAGGACCTTGCATTTGCTAGGCAAGTGCTCTACCACTGAATTAAATCCCCAACCCCTTCCCTGATAATTGATGTTGAACTGTATTTCATATACTCAATGAACATTTGTATATCATCTTTTAGGAAATAATGATTTGGGTCTATTGCCCAGTTTTTGTTTTGATTATTTGTTTCTTAGCTAGTAAGTTTTGGAAGGTCCTTAGGCTTTATCCTTTGGGGTTTGTGTTGAGAAATCTGTTGTGATTATAACTTGTTTACCTTTATATGTGGATTGATTTTTTTGCTCTGATTACTTTTAAAATTCATTTTTGTGGATATCTGGTGATTTAATAAGGATGTGCCTTGGTGGCTTCTTTTATATTTTTTGGTGTTCTATAAATGTTATTTATTTGTATTTTAAACATTTTCCTTATATTTTGGAAATGTTCTTTTATGGTTTCTGTAAACATGTTGTTAAATCCACCTGTGAAATCTAGTTTTTCATTAACTCCAATTAGCCTTATCATGAATAGGCTTATCTTGTTCTGTTATTTTCTTTGTGAGTTCTTTGAGCAATTCATCATAATTCACTATTTTGTCCTCAATTTTATCCACTCTGTCTTCATATTGGTCATTTCTGCAATTTATGAATTCTATAGATTTTTTTATTTCACATATTTCTCTATGACAGCTTTTTAAGGAATCCCTATCCTTGTTGAATCTGTCATTCAAAGTTTGAACTGTTTTGGTTAGCTCATCCAGGTTTTACCTATTTCCCTGGAATTTACTGTGGACATATTGAGTGAAACTGCTGTGAATTTTTGGTTCATTTCCTCCTTGAACTCATCTAATTTCTTCATCCTTTCTAGAAACTTTTCTTAGAGTTCTACTACCTGGTATTTGTTTTCTTCTCACTTTGTTTCCCTTTGTTCCGCCTTGGGAGAGTTGGAAGAACTTGGGGATTTTCTGTTGCCTTGCTTCCCCATGCTTCCATGTGTATCTGTGTGTGTGTGTGTGTGTGTGTGTGTGTGTGTGTGTGTGTGTGTGTGTGTATCTCCCTGTTTTTTGCCTTCCTTTTGGGGGGGGGTTACTGCAAGTTGAGGATTAGAGAAGTGAAGAAAGTTTGTGGCTTACAAAGAGATTTTTAGTAGGATGTTGCCTCCCCATGAATAATTTTCAACTCTTTATGCCCAGTGTGAGTATTTACTTCTTCTGTTATTTATTTTAATTAATTTGGAATCCATCCCTATGTTTTCCAAAAAGAGTTACATTCTTGTTACAATGGCATCAACAGATTCAATCATACCACACTTCTGTATGATAGTCCTTGTAGTTACCCTTCCCTCCTTTCTCTATGCTCTCTGCACCCCATGACTCTTTAATATTTGCAGTTGCTCTGCAATGAGGTAGGTGAAATGTAGGGAGGAGAATGGAGGCTGTTGGATGATAGAGAGTTTTCAGTGTGTATTTGTGGATGCAAGGGTGAGATATGGGAGAAAGGAGGTTTACTTTGTAATTAAGGAAGGCTATGTGTTTGTCAGAACCTCCTGATAGGGAAGATAGTAGGCTAGGTTAGATATGGAAAAGCCAAAAGCTTAGAATTGGAAGGGTAAAGCGTTAACACTAGGGAAGATAAGAATGACTATGAGGGAGCTAGGTATGGTAAGTTAAAAACTTAGAAGGAGAAGTTTATATGTTTGGAAAAAGAATGAAGAAATATGTTAATAGCATTGCTTCAGGAGTTTGAGATATAGAAACTAGATAAGGAGCTGAGACAAGGAAGAGAATCTAGACACCTATTAGATCAGAGCCAATGAAAGAAAAAATACACAAAGTAAAAACCTAATAAACAGAAGAAACTGCTAAATAACATAACTCCACATTACCTCATCATTCAAGAAATATACAAAGCTTCAAGCCCATAAAATATCTGATGGGAACACAGATTACATATTCCAATAAAATATTGCATATCTGATTCTCAAGTGCATTCTTTGCTAGAGAGTCTTCAGGCTCACACCCCAATAATTCCTCTAATCCTTCCACCACAATACTGAAGGTAACTCAGATCAAGACTTTTCCCACCAGGTTGTAGGCATTCTCGCAGAATTTGATCCAGTCTGAGTTCTTGGGTTAGGAACTATTGCTGTTCCACTTCCTGGATGTGATGGTGGAATAGGCAAACAGATTCACTGGCACAAAACTGACCACTGAGTCAGGAGTATTCCTATGCAATCAAATCAGTTGTAGTAGTAACAAGCTGATAAGTTACAGTGGTGTCTATCAGGGCAAGTTGAGAAACAACATATTATAAGGCCACTTTTGGATCTCATTTTAGCCTAGAGAAGAAATCTACAGTTATGGTGTAAGCATCATAACAGCCCAAGTATTGACCTACAGCTAACATGCACTAAATGTGATAGCTACGTCTCCTCCAATGGTGAAAGAAAGCATTCAAGAATAATTTTATAGAATCAATTATCTTAAGCTCAGGGGGCTCAAAGACCAGGTAGAGGGAAGCAAAAATATAGTTCTTTTTTAAGTCTTCTGCTGTGCGGTATGGGAGGGAGGAGGGGGAGGGGGCAAATGATACTAATGGTGGTAGAGGTATGTTATATATTTAGACAAGGATAACAGGGAAAATTGAGTACAAAATCGGTAATGAGAAATGGAAATGAGAAAAGATTCTACAACTTATATAAATATTAGATAAAAAGTTATAGGGGGACAAATGAAATAAGGAAGATGAAAGAAAACTAGAGAAAGAATAAGAAACAGGAGAAAGAAGTCAGGCAAAAAGATATGCACAAATGTGTAATGAGTAAAAATGGACCAGCGAGAATCCCCTTACCTTCTATAAATCATATTTGAAGAGAAAGGCAAGAGGGAGAGAAGCTCACACAAATACACACATATACACTAATAAAAGAAAAAAGAGGGGAAATAATGAAATAAAAATGAGGGGAAAATGAACACAAGGAGGAAAACAGCAAATAAATGAATAAATAAAAAAGTTTTCAATTGCTTTGGCCATATGACTCTTTTCCACAGCCTAGGAACAAGGAATAGAGCTCGGGTCGAAATATAGCTGTTCACACTGGAGGTCTAAGGTGGCAGCCTCGCCCCAGAACAGTGCTGGATATAGACATATGCATACAGTGAGAGCAGGGCACCCATGTGACCTTCCAATCCTGAGTAACTCAGGCTGAATCTGATCTTCAACTGCAGGAGCTGGGTCTATGCTCACCAGCTTTAGACCCTCTGAGGGGCACACTCCAGCCTGCTCTCCACCTGTCAGCTGTCTCCTGTGGCTGTCCGTCCCTCATCCACTCTGGGAACGTGACAGTATGGAGCGTGCTGTGGAGTGGAGGGGCTGCTCTGGAAGCCAGGTTCAAACACTGAGACTTCTGGATAACGGCATCCCTGCCAGTTCTCCTTCCACAGTTGTGGTGGTGGGCACTGTACCAGAGTTACTCACCAACTAGTGACTGTGGAAGGCCACTCCGGAAGCAGTATTCCACATTTTCCTTGCAGGTTCCAACTGCCACTGATTCTCTCAATCCTAATATAGTTCTCCGGTTCTCCACGAGTTAAAGTTTTTAGTTTCACTTTGTCTCCTGGTTGGCAGCTGGTGGTACAGTTTGCAGAGCATCTTCTCTCTTCCCTATTTCTTCTGTATCATTTAAACCTTTATTTTCTCTTTTGTCAGTTCCCTACTGGTTCCCAGGTAACCTCCTCCCACTTTGCTGTCTCTTCAAGCTACTGTTTTCCAGACTCTAGAAACTTTGCCCTGGAGAAGCTGAAGTGCTGGCGCTTTTGCCTTTTATCCTTGCCTAAATTTTCTGGTGGCAACTACCAGTAGAATTTTCAATACAAGTAGCTAGAGTTAGCATCTTTGTTTTGTTCTTAAGGAGAGAATTTTTGTGTCATTCACCATTGTGTGTTAGCTGTGGATATTTCTTTTTTTATTCTTTAGGTTTTTTTTGTTTGTTTTGAGGCAGGGTCTATATAGTCGAGACGGGTCTTGAACTCACTATGTAGCCCAGGCTGGCCTTGAACTTGCAGTGATTCTCCTGCCTCAAACTTCCAAGTGCTGGGATTACAGGCATGTGCCACCATACCTCGTTCCTGTGGATATTTCTTAAACTTTTTTTTTTTTATCATTTTAAAGTAATTCCCTTCTGTTCTGAGTTTATACTTTTTTTATCATTAAAGCATATTTGACTTCATTGAATGCTCTTACTGATCTTTTATTCACCATTCTATTAATGTGGTATATCACTGACAAATTTTCATATGTTGAATTGTATTTGCATTTTTAGTATAAATTATGCTTGATTATGGGGTATAATCACTTTAATATAGTGTTTGATTCAATTTACTTTTGCTCTTTTGAATATTTTTATTGATATTCATGAGGGATTTGGCCTCTAGCTTCTGATCGTTGTAAAGTGATGTGAATTGATGGCCACATAAAATGACTTAGGAAGTGTTCATTGCTTTTAATTTTCTGAGAGCTGGAAAACAGTTGATGCTCATGCTTTAACTGTTGTGTACAATTTTCTCATGAAGCTATCGCCTTCTGGGGTTTTCTCTTTCTAAAGGTTAATTATCAGTGATTCAAATTTTTACTAGTTATATATCTATTCACATTTTCTTTTCTTCTTAAGAAGGTGCTCACTAGCTATGTGTGTGAGTGCTAAACTTAACTGTCAATTTGAAAGGATTAAGACACACTTGGAGAAGTGATGGGATCATCAGTATCCTACACTCACCAGTCATCTAATCCCACTGATGTTTATAGCAGAATGCAGGGTTCGAGGGTGGGGCCCAGCTGGAAGTGGGAAACTGGAGGCATGCTTTTGAGGACATATCTCTCACCTGCACTCTTCCTTTGTGTTCTCCTTCCCAGTGGACACGAACTCATTAGTTCATTTCACCACACTCTTCTTCCATGATGCTTCTGCTTTGGAGCCATTCATGAATGAACCAAAACCACAGAATCCTGACTGAAATAAACCCTTTGCCTTTTTATATACTAGGTATCTGGTTCCAGCAATATCTCACCATGTGGTTCAAAAGCTTCTGGAGCCAGGTGTGGTGGCACATGCTCATAATCCTAGCACTTTAGAGGCTGAGGCAGGAGGATCTCCATGAGTTTGAGCAGTCTGGGCCACACAGTAAGTTCAGGGCTGGCCTGAACTACATAACAACACCCTGTCTCAAAAACATAGCCCTTTGAACTGGTTTGTGGAGGAGTTTGGAGTGTTTTTAAAATGAAGACTAAAGAAGACCCAAAAAGACCCTAGAATGCTCTAAGCAGAACTTGATGGGCAATTCTGGTCAGAGCTCAGAAGATCACAATGCTGATAGAAATAGGGAGAGTAAAGCCAGGCTAGTGAGGTTCCAAATTAGAACAGGGAATCTATTGGTAGTTATAGATGTCATGCACATTACATTCTGGCAAAATTTTTTCTACATTTTGCCCATGTCCGGAGACAGTGGCAGGCTGATTTTAAGGGAAGTAGACTAGTTGAAGTGGCACAGAAAATCTCCAAATGGGCCAAATTTTAAGGCTGTGGTATAAATACCTCTGGCTGATTTTACCCAGATGTATAGTGAAAATTTGGAACCAAAACCATAAGAAAATTATTTGCAAATCTTTAATTCTGGCCCGAAAGAATCCACTTGCATAGATGGGGGCAATGACATTTTAATTGTTGAAGAGGTTACTGCCCTTAAAAACAAACCAGGTACATTTTACAGGGACAAGAAGAAAGACATGTTAAGGGCATCTCAGAAATCAAGACCTCACTTACAGTAGGTTCAATGGTGAAAATGATAAATTTTCACTTGAGAAGAGAGCCCTGAGACACTTTCTAGAGAATGGATGCCAAGGGAATTAGTTCCTCAGGATTAATTTGATCATTCTCAGTCACTGAGGCACTAATAGGCTACTGCAGCCATGGGCTAAAAGGATTTGGTTTCCATTTCAGCTAGAAGCAGACCTTAGCATGTCCACATGATGATGTTTATTTTGGCATGGAGAATGCAAGAGCTGTGGGGTCATAAAGGCTTGCATGAAGATTTCAAAGGAACACCTGGGAGCTGAATGTGCGGAGCTGTGGAAAGGAAATCAAATGTGCAGTGCAGATCCCAGGAAGTTGGATATGCTAGAAACATGATGTGTGCCAAATAAATCCACAGGCAGAGAGCAAGCAGATTGAGTCCGTGAGAGAGAGACCATGTGGGCTACAAGAAGAAAGGTCACAGAGATGCCTCTCTGTGCTCTTTGAAACACACATTTTACCACCATGTGTCCTGGATGCCAGGCATGAAGTTAAAGGACTTAATGTTTTCCCTACTGAATTTTGGGCTTGCATTGGTCAGACTCTTCACTGCTTTTATTCCTCCCTTTTAGAATGAAAATATTTGCTTTGTGGCATCATATTTTAAGAAATAACTTGCTTTTTGAATTTTTTAAAGGTTCATGACTAAGAGCTTGTGCTGATTATTAGTAGAAACTTTTGACTTGGACTTCTGAGGAATGCTAGAACTATTGGGAGTTTTGGGAAGGGAGTAGTATGGTTTTCAGTTGTGCACAGGTTATATCTTGTTAGGAAGAATTATGACCTTTTTATTGTTTGTATTTGCACACATTCCTTATTTTTCAAGGAGATATGTTTGAGTTTCAAGTTTACAAGTGGTGGAATGTGACAGTTAAGCTTAATTGGCCCCTTGATTAAAAGATTCCTAGAAAGGTGATTGGATGATGAAAGTGGTATATTCATGAGTGGACTATCCCACTGATCTTCATAGCTAAAGGCACTGTGATGAGGTAGGACTCATTTGGAGGAGGCACATCACTAAGTGTGTCTTTGGAAGGTACATCTCTCTGTTGTACTCTTGCCTTGTCCTCTGCTTTCCAGCACCTATGAAATAAGCATCTTTGCCACACCCTTCCACCATGATGCTTCTGTCTCAGAGCCAGAAAAACATGGACTGAAACTTCTGAGCCAAATTTAGCCATCACCAGCTAAATTGTGTATATTGGGTATTAAAGCTGGCTAATAAATTGTTTCTAAGATACTGTCTATTTTTCTAAATTACCCAATTTATTGGCGGATATTTTTCATTGCATTTTCTTATAATATTTTCATATCTGTTAATTAGTAGAAATCAACCTACTGTCATTTCCGAATTTAAAAATATTTCTTTTTTTATTAGGTGGTATAATCAAAGGTTGATCAGTCTAGATAAATGTTTGTAAATAATTTCTTTTTATGGTTCTTCATACAGTGTTAGCTTATTCTTTTTCTTTATTTTAGTGACACATCTTAGATACACATAATAACATTCATTAGAGGGAATTTGTACCTGTATGTGATATATCTTGCTGCTTCTTTTTTTCTCATTCCCCTCCCCTCCCTTCAACCCCTTCCCCCTCCTTATTTACAAAAGCTTTGTTTCCATTTCTTTTCTTCTTTTTTTTTCTTCTTGTCCCTCTCTTCCTTTAACTCTCCTCCCTCCCTTGTTTCCCTTCTCATTTGAACAATTTCTTCCCTTTTCACAATATAATACATTTTGGTCCTTATTTACATTTTTCAGTTTCTCACACCAGAGAAACAATGTGGTATTTAAACATGCATGTTCATTTTATTTCACTTAAGAGTATGATATTCTTATTTGAAAAGTTTTGGTATATTGTGTTTTATTTTCATTTATCTCAATGTAGTTTCTAATTTTCTTGAGATTTTGTTGATTCAGTGGTTGTTTAAAAGTATGTTGCTGAGTTTCTACCTTTTCACATTTCCCAGCCTTCTGTTTGTTACAACCTCCTCATCTCATTTCCTTGTGTTTGGAAGAGAAATTTCTTTGGGGGGAGGGGGCTGCTGGGGATCGAACCCAGGGCCTTGCACTTGCTAGGCAAGTGCTCTACCACTGAGCTAAATCTCTAGTCCCTGGAAGAGATATTTCATATGATTTTAAGATCTCAAAATTTTCAAAATTTGTTTTGTGTCCTAACATATGCTCTATCCTGGAGAGTTTTCCCTCGCACTTTAGAAAAATTTTGTTCAATTTTGTGTGCAAAGGCAGAGTCCTGTTCAAATATTTATGTTGATTTTGTTTATTTATTGTTCTCCTTGTTGCTATACTGTCTAGTTGTTCTGTTTTTGAATGTAGGGTGTTAATATCTCCAAAAATTTAATGTAGGAATGTCTAATTCTCCTGTCAGCAACATCAATGTTGGCTTCATGTAATAGATGCCTTTTTGTTAAGTATATATACATTTATGATTATTACTGGTTCTTAACTGATATTTTATCATTATATAATATCCCTCTTTTATCTTGTAACAATCTTTGACATAAGTCTCTTTAGCTTGATACTAGTACAGTCATCACAGGTTTCTTTGCTATTTTCATGGGTTATCTTTATCACCTTTTCGCTTTCTTCCTATTTGTCTCTTTGAATACAAAGTGAGTCTCTTGTAGATAACATATATTGGGTTTATTTTTATTTTTCCATTTATCTTTGCCTTTTAAATGTGAGGTTATTGCTTTTACACTTATATTTATTTCAGTTAAAGAAGGACTTACTTCTCATTTTGCTTTTTGTTCTCTAAATGCCAATATTTGATTCTCAAATTTCCCATTACTGGATGTTGAATTTTACATTGGTAGGATTTCTTTTTATTTCAACATTTTAAATATTTACTTTCCTCTCTTCTCTCGCATGGTTTCTGACAATAAATCTACTGTAATTGTTATGGTTATTCCAGTATAGTAAATATGTCCCCATCCTCCCACACAAAATTTTGGCTTCTTTCAAGATGCCTCCCTATTTTTTGGTTTGCTGTGGTTTGAACATGATATTCATACTTGCAGATTTTGGGGGTTATTTTATTTGCTGTTTTCTGAACTTTCTGTGTCTTCAGTTTATTATCTCTCATTAATTTTAGAAAATTGTTAGCTATTGCTTCAAGTATTTCTTCAGTTGGACTTTTTCTTCTTTTATTCAAATTATGTATATGTTACAGTCTTTAAACTTAGTAGATGGTCTTCTATTTTAATTATTTTTTCTCTTTACATTTGAGTTTGGGAAGTTTGTACTGAATCCTTAAACTCACTTATTCACTTGTCCATTGTGTGTAGTCTACTAGTTAGTCCAACAGTGGCACTCTTCATTTTTGCTTTTTTGTTTTAAATGTCCTGTATTCCCACTTGATAACTTTCTTGGGATTTCTATCTCTTTCTTACATTACTCAGCCAAACTTGTATATTGTCTTTTTCTTCTCTTAGAACTTCTCACATGCTAATCACAAACATTTTAACTTTTTAGCTGTTTTCAATTCCAAAATCCATCATACATGAGTCTAGTACATATGCTTGTTTCATCTCTTTAGACTGTGTTTCATTTTCTTGCAAATAATATGCTTGCTTTTCATATTTGTTGAATATCAGCTATGGGTAATAGGTTCTGTGGTAAAAGATATTTAATGTGAAATTTTATGTGAATATAACTAGAAACTGAGCTGAAGTTTAAAGTTCACTATAGCTGAAAATGCTAAAGAAAACATATCCTCTACCGTCCTTCTTTTTGTCTTTTCTTCTGTTTCTGGGTTTCCTACCACCCCTGCTTAAGCAGCATATGTCTTTTAGCACCATTATAATTCACGTCTTTATCTTGGAGTTCCTTTGATGTTGTGGCAAGGTGTATGAGAAGGAAATTATTCTATAATGCTATTATTAAACTTGAGTTTTCTTAGTGGATTTGAATCCTGAGAGGTGACCTTTTGAAGCATTTCTTAGCCATTTCTCTCCCTTTAGGCAAGAAAGAAAGGCTAGGTGGAGCTACATTTGGATAACTGCCTTTATCACAGGTTGCATAAGGCGCTAATAAAATATTTTTCCTTGAAGAGTTGACCTTTGTTATAGAGAATAATTTAGGGATATCTCAACATGGTCTCTCGCTCTCTCTCTGAAATGTGAGGATTTTTCAGACAGCATTATTGTGAGAACTTTGTGGGATTCCTGGAAATAAAAGCTATGAAGTATGGAAATACCCTTAAGATTCAACCCACAAGAGTTTCTTACTCTTAAACTAGTCTTCAGTGAGGTTCTGGATATTTATCAAGAATACTGACTTATTTTCCTAGCAGATTATGCCTGCAGCAACTTTTTCTCTAAGGCTGATGTCTGTATTTACCTGGTAATCCAGATTTCAGGATCACAGTTTGCCTCGTGAATGGGTCCAAAAAAAGTAGACAATTTAAGGGGGGATTTAGCTCAGAGGTTAGAGTGCTTGCCTAGCAAGCACGAGGCCTTGAGTTTGATACCCAGCACCAAAAAACAAAACAAATACAAACAAACAAACATAAAAGTAGACAATTTAAGTTTCTCTGACATTTTTCTTTTAGTTAGAGTAAAAGTGGTGACTTCTAAGTTCTTTATATGTCAGAGATGAAATTACATTTACCAGCTTTCAATACAAAGCATTTTCTTTTGACCTAGAAATTGAAGCCTTTAATTTTTCTTTAATTATTAATGTGAATAATTTGCATATATTTTTCAGCCCAACATCATTTATATGTTCATTTAAGACATTTCAAATTCTATTGAATTTTTTATTTTATCAGTTGTCTCTCAAAGGGCCTGATTTTCTCAGGTCCTTTAATTTTATCAATAATCTTCTGAGTAACAGAATAAATATATATATATGTGTGTGTGTGTTATTTTGATGGTTGTTTTCTTAATTTATACCACTCAAAATGAAAGATCACTTACTTTTCATGTACACTAATTTCTTTACACTAATTTGACCCTTACTCTTTCTTTTATAGTATTGAACACAGGACCTTTGCATTGAACTATTTCACTGGACCTTTTAAAATTTTTTCTTTTGAGATAGGGCCTCATTTAGTCACTAAGTTTCCCAGATTGGGCTCAAACTTGTTATGTTCTTTCCTCAGCCTCCCAGACTTCTGGGATTACAGGCATCAGCTACTATGCCTGTCTTGATCTCTCTTTCTTTTAAATTTTATTTTAGTAGTACATGTTCGCAATACATGAAGTTTACATTCATCTTATGGAGTAGATACATGTACTTAACACATCTTATTTTTTTAAACTTTATCTCATTAATGTCCATGATCTGCTTAATGACAAAACACTTTTATTTAAAACATTTTTCATATGCTCAGTTATATCATGTAATTATTTTTGTACTATTTTTTCCCTTAATTTGCTGCATTTCGTGACCCGATGTTTGTTTGAGAAAGAGTAAGAGGAGTAAATCAGGTCAGCCAAAACTCCAAAACAAGTATGCCGTGTCTAAATATTATATTATCATATCAACTGTAGGTTACCATCTTCTATTATATTTTGTCCCTTCTATCTATGGAATAAATATGTTTGACTGATAGGAAATTAGCATAACTAAGAGTAGAACCTCAGATATCACAGTTCTCTGTCTTTCATCATAAAAAATGTCTGAAGGCAATAAATATCATAAACTTATGCCAATAATTAATGCTCCTATACTTTTTTAATCCCATCATCATTCTGTGTGGACCTAAGTTCATCTGGTGAGAAATTACTTTTTTTCTTCAAGAAAACAGCCACAGTTCTAAATATAGAAGTTAAGAAAATCACTAGTTGTACCAGAGTCCATACCTTACTTTAAAGAAAACATTATATATATGACACCCATAAATATCACATATTGGCTACTAGCTTCTTGATTTGGTCCAAATTTTATTCTATATCTCACATTTTCTTCCTACAGGATATCTGGTTTCAGGTTTTAGCTATTATGCAATTTTGTTAGATTTCTCTTCTTAGTTTACATGCTTTTTTATTTGTGGTTTGTTTTCATGGGAACAGAGCCATTTTTGTGTGTGTCTGATATATAAATATATATATAGTATATATATATACACATATAAATATATATATATAGTATATATATACACACATATAAATATATATCATACAATTTATATAAAATGTACAAATTCAATGAGCATACTTTTCAAGAGTTTTGGCAAATTCAAATATCTGTATATATACTACCATAATCAAGATACAAAATTTTCATTAACTCTAAAATCTTTCATTGTGTTTTTTTTCCAAGTCAATTCTTACTTCCAGCCCTTGTCCCAAGGAAAATTGATATTTTTCCTGTCACTGCATATCAACATATTATACATACCCTTTTGATAATTTCATACAAGTGGAACCATGGAGTATGCATTCTTTTGTAACTGGTTCCTTTCACTCAAGACCTTGTTTTTGTGATTGAATCATCTTTTTGCATGTATTGGAGTATGTTCCTTTAATTTCTGAGTAGTATTCCCTTATTTATTTCAATGTTCTTATCACAAATACTGATGATTATTTTGTTTTACATTTTTTACTATTACAAGTAATTTTGTTATGAAAATTTGTATACAAGTCAATATAGTCCTACACTTTACTTTCTCCTAAGTAGATTCTTTGGAGTGGAATTCTGGGACATATGATAAAAACATTTTTAGCTTTAAGAAACTGCCAAACTGTTTTTTTAAATTCCTGTATCCTTTTACATTTCTACCAATGATGCACGAGAGTTCTAGTTGCTCCACAGCCTTAGTAGATACACTTAGTATTTAAATTTTAGTCATTTCTTGTGCATGCTAGATAAGTTGCCTACCACTGAGCTACATCTTTAGCCTCTGGGATTTCTTTTTTTTTTTTTTTCTAGGTGTTGAAATATTATAAAATCACATAGTGCTGTTGACTATAAAATTCTGCAGAAAAACTAAATCAAAAGAATGGAAAATTCTAAAAGTTATAAAAGAAGAGATTGATTTTATGGTAGGCGAATTTCATCTCAACAAAACCATTATTTTAGAAAGTGAAAACTTTCTAAAGCATTTGATTAGTAACCTATAGGTATCAGACTGTGATAATAATTTGTATTTTCATTTCTCTGATTATGAACAGGAGTGATCATCTTTTAAGTTATTAATTTATTATTTATATACATTTTTATTAAGTTTCTGTTCAAATTACCATTTTTTAACCCAGTTATTTTTCTCCTTATTTACTTATAAAGGTACACCATATAGTTTGGATCTGAGTTCCCTGCCAAATATATGAATTCTTCGAGTAAACCGTTTTCTTAGGTATATTTTCACATATGACTAAATATGTTCCATTTCTGTGCCATTCATTTTATGTCTTGCACTGATATTTCCTAAAGATTAAAATTGAGAAGGGCAGGAAGAGTGAACAGACCCACCAAAGTTTCAATTTGAGTATGCCTCCATTGATTTTTTTTTTGTTTTCTTGTCCTCAATGGTGTATCTATCTCTATAAACAGATTTGTTTACAGTGAGTATAATAAATTTAAAAACATTTCCCTGGCAGACATTTTCCTAGGATGCTTTTTTTGCCACTCAGTGAAAAAATGCAGTTTACTGCATTAGGAGACATTAAGTAATTAAAACTTGGACTTCAAAGGTGAAGTGACTTTTTCCACGAATGAAGTTCTACCTGATGCATTTATCATTGTTTTCTATGGTATCTACAGAATTGTTATGTAAAAAAATTACCTATAAAAGCCATGTTTTCCATGGAGCAATGTGTGCCTCTTACAGGAAACCTCAATATAAACACTCATGATTTCTGATCCTTCTAGCTTTCTGCATATTGGTAAACAATATATTTAAATCCGATATTGTATACAAAGAAACTGGTAGATAATTCAATAATTAAAGACAGTAGTGGTGATGGTGATGATCAATATTACTGACTGAAATGATTATATTTAGGACATCTGATTGGACCAAGTTGACTGGACATATTACACTCAATGGTAATATAAAGAATATTAATAACATTTTAAAAACTCAGGTGTAATTAGGAAGCAATGGTAGTTCATTACTTCTGAAATGTCAAAGTAACATCATAAACTGGCTATTAAGCTTATATACATAGAAGAAAGGCATTTGCTTTTAAGCCCACAATTTTTGACAGAGTATTTTGAAAACTATTCTTGATTGTGATAATAATAACAGTCCACTGAAAATTATGGTTTTCTATCATCCTAAGCTGCAAAGCTAAATATTATACTGTAATGCAACAAGGGCTGAAATTTCTATATATGACAAAAATATATACTCTAGCACTACAGCAGCAATTAGAACAGTTTTTAAGGCCCCAAAATTATAAATTGGCTATTAGTTCCTTCACTCTGTCAACCAGCACAATAATGTAATTTCTAGAAGAAATAATCAAGCAGAATTGAATAGTCTCCTTTCAGGTTATTGCACTTATATCATATTGAAAGTTTAATCCAATCTTGTTTTTTTGTATTAGTCAGCTTTCCCATTGTTGAGACCAAATACCTGACACCCATAATTTAAGAGAGGAGAGGTTTAATTTGGTTAATGGTTTTAGGGTATTAAGTCCATAGTCACTTAGTGCCAAGGCAAAAATATCACAACAGAAGAGCATGAAAGAGCAAAGCTGCTCAGTTCATGGCACCTATGTAACAGCAGAAGAGTGCCATCAAGGAAGGGATAACAGACCTGATACAGTCCTAAGGTCATGCCTTAATGACCCACCTAGACATACTCAGAAGTACAATTTACTACTCCCCTAGGCAGCTCCCAAACCAATCAAATTAATACAATTAAACACTACATCTTCCAAATATTGTTCATCTAAAGTGATACAAAGAAGGTGAAGAGGCTCTTTGCACCTAATTAAAGATATATCAAGAAAGAAAATATTTATCTCAGGGAGAGTTTACATACTCTATGCTATACCTTACCCATACCTTGTGTGTTTGCCCCAAATGTTAAACAAAATTAAAAGCTAACTTACATGTTTTTAGTACAAAGGAAGTTGGATAGAGGAATGGATAAGATCAATTACCCCAAATCACATGATTGTATGTGGTTATATAGAACTGATGGATCAAAATCCAAAATAGGGTTGGAGGTACAGCTCAGAGGTTGAAGGCTTGCCTGGCATGCATGAGACTATGGGTTCCATCTCTAGCAGCCCAGAAAAAGAAAATAAAAGAAATAAAACAAGAAAAAAGATTGAGCAGAAAGATTCTTGTGTTTACATTGTAAATTGCACGCTCAGGGTAAGGGTTTGCATTGTTTTCTAACAACAGAACCTAGTGCAAGTTATGGCATCAACCCATTTAGCTAATATTATTAATAAAGTGAGGATAAAGGGGAGTATAAGGGGGCTTAGCTCTAATTATGATTTCCAAGTCCTCATTCATCCTGGTCTCTAGCCCAGATATTTTTAGAAAGACTCCATTTAATCACTCACCAGAAACATTCTTGATGCCTCTTATGTGTCAGAAGATGAACTGAGCACTAGAAATTCAACAGTGACAATTTTTCCCCTCAAGGAAATTGCAGTGTATTATCTCTCATTTTTTTAAGTACAATTCTAGGTTAAGTACATGATGCCATGGGAGCAATAGGTGGGGGTCTTCTGAAATAAAGGGAGGTTTTCTAGAAGCAATGGAATATAATGAGAAGTTTTGGTCAGAAAAGCATTAACATATCTGTGGTTTCAACAAGTCATTCGTTTGGCATTTTGAGTCCTTAAATGGGGAGTGCTTAGACTATAGGCAGAGATGTTACATGAGTATTGTAAAACTTCATTAAAAGATCCTGTTGAACTGAAGATGTAGCTCTGGGAATATCATATTAAATGAGATAAATCAGGTTCAAAAAGATAAATGTTCATGGTCTCATTTATATGTGGATTCTAAAACAGTCAAACTAATAGCGACAGAGAATATAATTGTGGTTACCAAAATATTTGGATAGAAGGAATATGGTGATAATGGTCAAAAGGTACAAAAGTTAGAAAGAAGTAGTAAGAGTTTATTTAAAAGGTTGATTGTACAGCATGGTTATGTTAGTCAGCTTTTCACTACTGTGACAAAATAACAAATAATAGCAACTTAAAGGAGGAAAGGCTTATTTTGGCTCAGAGTCTAAATCCACGATCAGCTGACTCCATAGTATTGGGCCTGTGATAGGGCAGAGCATCTTGGTGGAGAGAGTGTGGTGGAACAGAGCTATAGTACTCACCTCATGGCAACAGTGAAGCAGAGAAGATTAGAAACCTGGAGAGAAAAGGTCTTGGGACAAGATATAGATCTCAAGGTCATGCCCCTATGACCTAATCCTTTGAATTAAGCCTTATTTCCTGAATTTTCATTACCTCCCAATAGGGTCATCAAATGATAAATCAATCAATTAATCCTCTGACTGAGTTAAGGCTGCCATAATTTAATCACCACCTCTAAACGCATGAACATTTTTGAGGCATTTATGTCCAAACCATAACAATGGTAAATATAGTTAACATTGTATTGTATATTTAAAAACCACTGAAAGTAATTTCAAATGTTCCTACCACAAAATTGATAATTTTTTGAGAAAACAGAACTGTTAATTAGCTGCTTCTAATTATTGCATATTATGTTCATAAATTATAACATCAATTGTACCCAATAAATACATACAACTTTAATTTGAAAATAGGTAATACATTTTTAAATAAAATGAAGAGGTCCTAGAAATTTCAATAAAAGACTAAGAAAGACAAAAAATATTCAGGAAACAGAATTCAAAGAAGCAGTAGTTAAATGAATGCACAAAATTTGGGAGAAGATATCAAGGGTAACTTCTTGATGCCTGACAGGAAGACTTCATAAACTTTCACTTGAAGTACTCGTTCTTTTTTTTTTTTTTAATCTAATCCAGGATTATTTCTCTTAAAATGTCACACACCTGAGGGTCACAATAAACTACATTTCTACTGAGAAGGCAACCATATTCCTTTAGTGACCAATTAAGAGTGCTCATTCACAAATAAATTCAAGGCAAAATGAGATTATTTTTCCTTTGAATAGTTTACAGTATAACGCCCTCCTTTTTCATATATTATGTTGACCTCTGCTTCATTGCATTGACTTTTATTTTCCCAAATTTTATTTTAGCCTAACTTCAATGAGGATCACTTTTTCCATTATTTTGAAATTTGGTGATCAATGTGATCCTCCCACTCCTAGAATCCATTTTTACTAAATAATCAATTTGGGATGAGAAAGAAGTGTTGATAATTTGTTAGAAAGTGGCAAAGAGGATGTGCTGATAATTTGTTAGAAAGGGGCTTTTTCAACATCCAGCTCCTTAGCAGTATTATTTCATTTGATTTAAAAAAAAAATAATTGCAGCTTTAATGGAGCCCTAACAGAGGATTGCAGAATGGCAAAATGTACTTAACAATATTAAATCCTATCTTGATAAAGATGCCAGTGTGCTGTTCACATATATTCAGATAAATATTTCAAGATATAGAAAATTGTCTAATATAACTGTACCCCATGGTCTGGGTCTAATACATGACAAAATATATATGCACTACTGATTGATCCTTGGTAAAACTTACAAGACCTTTAAGAAACAGCAAATAACAAAAAATAAGTCTTAGTTTAAAATTTTGCTTGTTAATTAGTTGCATTTCTAATATAAGCAGTGAAAATATAGAGTGTAGGAAAAATTGTGCCATGGAAACTTGGTTGGGATTCAGTTTACAGGAAAATATTTAGAGAAAAGGAGACCAATCTAGATACCACATGGGTGAGAAATGGCATTCCCAAGTATAGCAGGAAGATATCATTTCATTAGAATATCTGACCTATTTCTATCCCTTCAAAAGTTAATTTCAGTCTGGACAGTCAGTTCTTTTTCCTGAAGTTCCAGAGCAGGGTAGATTCTAGAGATAAATATAATACATTTCAACATTTTTGTGAAGCCTTACAACCACCCTGTGAAGTGGGCACTATATCTAGATCTATTTCCTAGGTGAAGGAAGTAAAATGTAAAAGGGGTTTAGATCCAGGGTCTCACAGCTCATAACTACTATGATAAGAATTTAAACCTCGGCTGCCTGACTTCTAAGCTTGGGTTCCCAATCACTGCATTATATTATACAGCACATCAAGGGACAGTTTTATATCTGTGTCAACATTCAGGAATAACTCTCTCATTTTTTTAAATTTACCCTTTTATTTTGTTTGTATTTTGCCTCACTCAAATGAGGATACAAAAAGACAAAGAGTTAGATATAAGCTAATAGGCAAAGGGTCCAAGGGAACAAGAAGAGGGCAAAGGGGGACAGGAATGGGAATCCAGAGGAATAATGATATCTTAGAAACAAGAATCTAATAACCCGAATTTAAAACAGAGACACATACACTAGGTACTACAGTAACTTTATGTAGTTGTGACTTAATGCTGGATCTTTGTGGTTGTTTATATTGCTTGCTTTCATAAGCAAAAGGCATAATGTATTGTGGTCTGTAAGCTTGTGTAATGGTCGGTACATTTGTGTAATTTTGGATAAATTTTAATAAAAATCTATAAAAAAAACTCTCTCATTTTTTCCCACAATATATCAGAAAGAAGAGAAAGATGTTTTAACTCCAAAATATTTTTCAGTGGTCTAACCTGAGGTACTGCTTTATTCACTCAAGAAATAACTGTTAAATGTCCACTCTGTGTCACACACTCTCCCAGTTGTTTCAAAGAATGTCAGGAGATAATTGCTTATAGATTGTACATCCTACTATGAAAAATAACATGAGATTTGTCATTTTCTAACTTTTATTATAATTTAGTTTTATATTTCTAATTTACATAAATTAAGGGATAAGGAGGACCTAGAAAAGTGGAAAAGAATCTATGATATGGAATTCCAGAAAACATAGGCACATAAAAATAAAAGAGCTCAAAATAGTGCAATTATACAGTGGGTAGTAAAAATAGTAGTAATGACAAATATTTTTATTTGCATGATATATGGAATTTATGAATGAAGTCATTAGGAGAGGTATCAAAATCATAAAGGACATTGAGTTTTAGACTAAGGAATGTGTTTTGTACCCTGAGGCCAATTCAAAACCCCTGAACAACTCTGAAAAAAAGGGAAAATTGGATATTAATAGTTTGGATTTCAGTTGTTGCTAGTTTATTTCCTTTCACTTGTTAGTTTGGGAAAATGCATAAAAATGAAAGTTGGTGGAAGAAGAGAACCAAGAAAATTAAGGAGCCATTGCAGTGATGAACTAATGTGAACCTACAGTAAATGGTAAGAGAAAAATGGTAAAATAAGGATAGATGAGGACTCATAGTAAACATATTAAACCTTGATTAAGATGAGGTGTCATTTGAGACAGCATGTATACTAGGAAAGGTGATGGATTCTGCAGGATAGTGGACCCAGTTTTGGCCACCTATCTACCAGTTATGTAACTTTTTATGAGTAATCCAAACTTTCTTAAATAGAGATTATCATATACACTATAACTTTTAATTTGTATAAAACATTTGCAAATTTTTGATAATGGGAGATTTTTTGATACATATTAATTCCCTTTTTATTTGTCTTTTGAATGTAGAATGGACAAGATAGTAGATTATGAGTATTATATGGGAGGGGAGGAAGAGAAAAGAAATGGGATAAAAAAGATATTAAACTGTATTATATACATGAACCAATTCCCCACAAGGAAGGTAAGCATTATGTACTGCAAACATGTACTAATAAAAATAAAATAAATATGTACTTTGATAATGCAAATTTGATAGGACTTTAGAGGTGAGAGAATTTTGAAGGACAGGAGAATTATTCCACAAAGTAACAAATCAACAAATACTATCAAAATTTCAATATGTGTAGATATTTTAACAGGTGCTGATGATACAATGGAAATATGGGAAAACATTATTGCATAAATCTGTTGGGTCTTGGAGACTGTGGTGAATGTATATCTAAAAAGAAAGCCAATCTGCAAATGCTGGGAAAGGTTTGGGGGTTTTGTTGTTTGTCCTTTTCTTTTTTGTTGTTGTTGCTGTTGCTGCTGGTGTGATTTTTTTTGTCTTTTATTTCCTTGGATTTATGGAACTTTCTGTCAAAAATAAGGTGAACACAACTTAAAGGAATGGTGACTTTAGTGAAGACACAAAATAAGGAATAGTTTTTGCAAAATAGTTTGGGAAAGTCTTAAAACAAATAGACTATTGCAGCTTTCATGACTCAAAGTAAAGTTAAAAAAAAGTAGAAAAAAAAAGCAAACCCTGTGAAAGAGAGAGAACTAGTAGTGAAATGCCCAATTTTCTACAACAACAAACATATAGAGAAACTGGAATACGTGGCTCAATTAAAGGAATCACATACACTTACAAGAAACCATCACTGAAGAAGTTCAGATATTAGAATTACTAGAAAAAAAAATTTGAAACAGTCTTCGCTATGCTTAAAGAGATAAAGGAAAACATGGATAAATAAAGAGATTTAAGAAACCAATATATGAAAAAATTTAGAATATCAATAAAGCAGTAGACATTATAAAAGGGAATCGAGTAAGAATTCTGAGCTGAAAGTATAGTAACTGAATAAAAGAATTCACTACAAAGGCTCAAGGGCGAATTTGAGTAGACATAAGGAAGTACTAGTAAATCTGTAATGAGAGTAATTATAACTATCAAATTGGAGGAACAAAAGAAAACGAAACAGAAACTGAGCATATAAAACCATAGAATATCATCAGGGTTGTGAATATATATTATAGAAGTCTCAGAATGAGAAGAGAGAAACAAAGGAGAAGAAAGTGTATTTGGAGAAATAACAGCTAAAATCTTGCCAACATGGATAAAAGATATTTATGAACAATTCCAAATGGCTCAGTGGACTCTGTGTGTAATAAATCTAAAGAGATTGACATCAAGACCCTCAAATTGTCAAATATCAATGAGGATCTTGAAAAAACAAGACAGGAGCAACTCATGGTGTCAAGGGAGCCCTCAATTAGATTGTCTGTGAATTTTTTCAAAAAAGATAATATTCAAAAGAGAGGAGAACTAGAAAGAGAGAAGGGGGAAAAGAAGGAAGGGAAAAAGAAAAGAAAAGAGAAAGAGAAAATGGAAAAATGTAAATAAACCTGCTGAAAATAGGGAAGGGTGGGGGAACAGAAGAGAGAAGAGAGGAGAGGGGAAGAGGAGGGTAAAATCAAGATATATCATGTACAGGTACAAAATAACCATGTTGGATATGATCAGTGTACCAATACATCTTCTTGGTAAAAAATAAAAATTAAATAAAAGAGATTTTGAATAGCAAAATGCAAGGAGATGATATATTGAAATAGCTGAGAGAGAAAAAAGTGCCAAGTGCCAATTGAGAATTATATATTAAGCAAAATTGTTCTCCATCATGATAAACAAAACCCAAGGGAGTTCATTATCACTAGACTGTTAATACAATAAATGTTACGAGATATGACCAAAACATATAATGAATGCTGCTGTTTTTTGCCATCCAAGAGAAAGGCAAAGATCTTCAATATAAGAATCAGTGCATTGAACCTTAGGAAAAGTGTGCAGCAATTTTCTACATGTTCCGTGTTGTCATTTGGTTGTGGTTTTGAGTTTCTGTTAAGAAAAGGTATGTTTTTAAAGTTATAAATCATGGTTCAAAACAACATATTAACATGAAATTTTCTTTCAAACTCCCAAAAGTGTTAAACACACGAAATTTTAAAATTAGTTTAGATGATGCTGCAGTGACCAAACACAAATCTTTCAGTAATTTTGTAATTGTTGTGAATGAACTGAAAATGAGAAGAGATTGAGGAGTTCTTCAACATCAGAAAGAGAATGTTCAGAGAGTAAGCAAAATGATTTGAACAAACAGGAATTTCCCATTAGGAAAACTTTGGAGGATCAGAACATCTCTTATGATTCTTTTCAAAGCGTTTTAACAACCAATTTGAATGTAAGGTGGGTGAGTGTGAAATTCGTTTCACATGTTTTGACTGTCAAAAGCTACAACCTTTGTAAATTTTATTGGAGTTGCCACATCAGATTCCAACTTTTTAAGAAATGTCCTTATGGAAGATGAACTTTACATCTATGGTTATTATTGTGAGATCACATTTCAGAATTCTCAGTGGAAATTACCCAGTTTCTCTCCTAAAAAAAGGAAAAAAAAATACATCAATCAAGACCCAGCATCAAGGTAACTTTGTGTTTTTTGACCTTGATGGAATTGTGCAAGGTGAGTTTGCCCCAGAAACACTGAATGTTGCAAAGATTTATTAGAGCATTTAAGAAACAATGTGCATAGAAAACAGCTTCATCTTCCGTTGTGGTAATGCTCCATGTCTCACATCACTTCTTGTACAGAAATGTCTTACAAATGGAAAGATTACTGTGTGTTCTAATCTACCTTATTCACTAGATCTGGCACCAAGAGACTTCTAGTTCTTCTCTAAAGTCAAAATCTCCATTAAAGAATTTTGAGTTGATTCAAGACACTGAGGTAGCCATGGAATTCACAAAAGAGTACTTCCAGAACTGCTTTAGAAAATGGCAAGAATAATGAGCTAAGTAAGTCTGAAGCAAGTGGTATTATTTTTAGAGGTGTAAATGGCAAGGTATCTTTTACTATAATAAATTTTTAAAGTTAAACATTCACTGTATTTTTATCATATGTTGTATATGATTTCATGTGTATGGATTTTTCAGAATAGGAAAATCCATAGAGCCAGAAATTAGACTAGTGGATGTTAGAAGATGGGAGAAAGAATGAATTGAGTTTAAATGCAAAAATGTTATGGGGCTTCTTTTGGAGGGTGATGGAAGTACACTGGAAATAAATAGTGTACTGGTCAAATTTTCATTACCATAATAAAATTTTTGAGATAGCCTAACTTTATAAGAAAAGGGGTATATTTACCTCACAGTTTTGGAGTTTCACTTTCATGGCACCTGCATCAATTTAGTATAGGGATAGTCCTTAAACTGTGTCATAACAAGGCTGATGGTAAAGGTAAATGTATGTGTGACAGAAGGGAGAGATTCTCAGAAGTCAGCCTTGGGCTTTTTTTTTTTTTCTTTTGGTAGTTTTGCAGTACATGAAATTTACATTCATTTTGGGTTGTTGGTACATGTATATACATATATCTTAATTATTTTCAATTCTCTTTTTCCCTTTTCTACTCCTCTTCCCCCTTCCTCTGATTTCTCACCCTATTCCAAAAGTCTGCCTTCATTTTACTCTTTAATTTACTTATAATTGGAATCTTCACATGAGAGGAACTATGCAATATTAAATCATCTGCATCTGACTTATTTCATTTGACATGATGATCTCAAGATTCATCTGTTTTCCTACAATGACTTGAATTCATCTTTCTTTATGGTTGAATTAAATTCCATTGTGAACATATATATATATTTTAGTCATATTACAATATTTTCTTTACCCATTCATCCACTGATGACCATCTAGGCCCAGGCTTTCATAACAACTCATTTCATGAAAACTCCTTCCTGGAAACCAGTATTTCCTTCTGCGAAAAATGCTTTCAAAAAGCTAGGACCCTCCACTATGCCCCACCTCTTGGAGATCCAAAGTATTTCCCATCATTGCCACTGTGGGAACAAGGGCTCCTCCAGCAGAATATCTAGGGGATGTACAAACTGTTATGGGCCACTTAGGTTTGTTTACTTGCCACTGACCAAATCAAAGGAGGCCTCTTAATTTGTAAAAGGGAGAAAGGATTTGTTCAAAGCTAGCTATGAGAAGATGAAAGACCCTTTTGCCTCAAATCACCATCACATTATGTACAGGTGGATAAGGGTCTTTTATAGTTAAGGGACGTTGATCAAGGGGATACAACGAAATAATAGACGAGTTTATGTTTGTTTTATCCCTTCCTCAACCTGGATATCTCCTTCCCTTGCCTAAGGCAATGAAATCAGTCTTCACTTCATTTTGCTTGGATCTGCATATTCTGTGGATTCATCTGCGCTGATAAAAGGTGGGGGAGCTGTTTATGAGCTAAGGCCTGAGGAAGTTTGGAGGAGCCATTTGTTCCCTTGTGTTAGTCCAGCCCCAGTCTTAAAGGTCCTGGGGTGCCACACCGTCTGGCTGGATCTTTCATATTGGACTGGTGCATAGATTTCATCAAAATCATCTTGAGTGCAAAAAAACACTTTTGGTGTGAACTCTTAATAGCCATAACTTACTTTGCATGTCCCCCTTGGAGCTGAGTGAGATGGTCATGCCCTGCCTGGAATGGGAATAGGCCTCTGGTTGCCTGGGGTTCTGCATTTGCCCCACCCTATTCATCCACATTTGCCTAGCCCTGGTCCTCCAGCAGTAGCTCTGCCCCCCAACAGTTTTCTGACTTCTTAAAGGGATAGTCCTGGGATTGTAGCTCCGCCCCCTCAATGGGTTCCTGAGTTTTTAAAGGGCTAGTACACAATTTTCCTTCCTGGGGGCAGAAGGAAATGATTCCTCTCTGTTTTTCCATAAGATCATTTGTTGTTTTAAAAA
>PVJO010001061.1:0-190529 GCA_004026905.1 Hystrix cristata
TCATCTTCCCACAGAGGCACAATGATAGTACCTACTCGTCTCAGGCTGCTCACCATAGAGAAGACGGTTTAAACAACAGACATTTATTTCTCACAGGGCTGGAGGCTGGAAATCCAAGCTCTGGAAGGACTCTCTTCCTGACTCACAGGCAGCTGCCTGGGATTATGCCCTTGGAGGGAGGAACAGGTCTCTTCTTATAAGATCCTAATCCTTATGGCACTGTTTAACATTAATTACCTCCTTAAGGCATTGTCTCCAAATATAGTCGTATGGGGGTTTAAGACTTCAATATATGAATTTTGGGGAGACACAATTCAATCCATAGCATAGCCTCACAGGGTAAACCTTAAATAAAGTAATGCACACAAAAATATTACTTTAAGGTCTGGCACTTAGAAGAGTGCAGTAACAGTAAGACATATTGCCTTTTGACTTACAATATAAAAACCATAGTACTTGAAGTCAGAGGACTTATTTGTTTCATCTTGAGTAAGTTCACTCAGCCACTCTAGCTTCTATTTCCTAATCTGTGAGATAGGATTGTGAAAAAACTGAAGAATGGTGTCTTTAACACATGGAGTTTCTTTGTTTTATTTTATTTAGTGTGTCAGCTTCTAGCCTATTGTTTATTATCTCTTGATTGCAGGATAGCTGTGCATCTCCAGCCATTTCATCTTATTCCACACACAAGATAGTGAAGTAAAAGGAAGACCTAGGTCAGCTGGATTTGCCTTTTTTTAAACCAGGAAAATAAAAACTTCTTCAGAAACTCAATTCAACAGATGTCCACTTAAGTCTCATTGGTCACAATGTTGTCACGTGGCTACCTCTAATATGAAAATAAGCAGGAAGACAAAGTTTATGGCAGTGTCTGTCATGAGGTAGAAAGATTTTTAAAGGTAAAATTAATACTCACACACTTATATTAGTGCGGTCATAGTAGACATGAGAGGTAGCCTTATTTGGGGTCACCAGATTGTCCCTTCATCAGACACATTCCCTGGCAACCTGCATCAAAAGCACCTGATCCACAAAAGATAGCAGGAACTGACTTGGGAAAGAGAAAAGAGAGCCATCTACACTCAACAAATCTGAGCAGAAAAATAAACCCTGAGTGTGTGTGTAGTAGACGGGAGGCCAGCCTCTCCGGTCTTTGGAGCAAGAGTGTCTGCATTCTGCTCTCCCTCCTCTTTTGTGCCCCACTTGCACAGAGACATTCGAGCAGTCACACTGGAAACACGACTTCGCCTCAGGTCCACCTCTCTCCCTAGCGAGGCCACACAGCAGCCCCCAGTCCTGATCTGGTGCCTCAGGGCTTTAATGAGGCAGGCAGGTGACCAGCTCTCTGCTAGACGGACTCCTTCCATTCCCCACAAAAGAAGGATCGAGGTCACAGAAAGTATTATGGAAGCACAGGGTCTAGGCAGAGTGGGGAATCCTCATGCCACAGGGGGACAAATCCCCAGAATGTGCTGCAGACACTCCAAAAATCCTCCACCATCAGGAAGAGAGGAGAGAAGGTGGCCAGCCTGGTGTTTTTCGTGTCTTGTCATTGGGCTTCTCTTTCTTCTACTCGGAAAAGCAAACAAACGACCTAGCCTTGTTTATTCTAGGACGTTTCTTGCAAATATTTTAAAATTCAGATTTTGCCAAGCTGGTTTAACTAGGAAAGCCTAGTTGGAAGAATATGCTAATAAGTCATTAAAGTGCACTCATATCATGCCATATGGTACTCTCGAAACATAAAAGCACGGGGCTCTATTCTTCGGGCAGGGTCAGCTGATGTAAAAGAGAGCCCTAGGGAGAAGATTGGTGCTCCGTCCACCCTCACTTTATATGCTAACTCTCATTCTGGGGCTGCTGTGCTTTGACCAGGCTTGGCAGATATCTGTAAATGGCACTCTGTCTGGGAAAACTATTGCAGAAAATGTGTTAGGGTAAAACCCGAGCTGGCAGAAAGATGGTCGCAAGAACTCAGTTTCTGGAGTGGTTTGTGTTTTTGCTAATTTTAGTAAATCCTTTATAATTATATTCTAAGTTCCATATCTATTATCAGATCTTTAAAATGCTGTGCTCAGGAGGGGGCATATGACAGGTAAACAGATTATGTATTGATAGCATGTGTTCAGTGGAGGTCTTTAACATGCAAGTCAGGCCGAGGGAGGTGTACTGGGTTCAGAAACTAAACTTGGCGGCGTGGGTGTTTAATTGCATTGTGGCCTGTGGCCCGCATTTGAGGAAATATGCAGATGCAGGCAGAAACCCAAGGATCAGTCCCTGGCTGCAGTCTTGCTCCAAACGCATCGCATAAGCAGGCGATTCAGGCGAGGTGGGGAGTGTCTCACAGTCATCAAAAATACCATCTTAGTTAAGAGAGTTTCAGCAGGGCGTTATCAAAGAGTATGTATTTAGAAACTTCAGGGTAGGGACTCTGCTTTTTGCTTTTGCCGAAAGCACAAAACTTATTTCAAGTTCTGGGCACTCAGGCGCATGATTAATAAGACAAATCCATTTGTCACATATCTCTCCTTGATACTACAGAGGAATTCAATTCTTTTTCTTTTTTTAAAAAAATAAGATGAACCACCATGCAGCACTCTGTCCATGATAGAAATAATTTCCTGAAAAGTCCTCGTTTTGCAGGGTTTTCTGGATGGTGGCCTGTTGGGCCAGATCCAGGGAATGGCTACAGGGAGGACGAATTTAAAACAGGATGAGATTCAGCTCCACTGGCTGCTGAGAACTAAGCAACATACCAATTATTCCAATTATTTGTACTAACGAATTATATAAGCCTACCAATGATTAATTGACAAGTATGATTTTGATTTTTTAACCTTCATTATTACAATTTCTAAGCAATATCTGCATAGTAGCTATAGTTATGATAGCCATTCTAAATATCTATAGAATTATTTCACCTCCCAAGATATATATATATATATATATATATATATATATTTTTTTTTTTTTTTTGGTGGTGCCGGGGATCGAACTCAGGCCCTTGTGCTTACAAGGCAAGCACTCTAATCACTGAGCTAAATCCTCAGCCCCAAGATATATTATTAAATGCAGAAGCAAGTTGTGAAATGATGTCTAATATGACATCATTTTATTATAGTGATTTTAAATAATCACTTTTTTTTTTTGGTTTTTTGAGACAGAGTCTCAGTATGTAGTTCAGGCTGGACTTGAACTCACTACATAGCCCATGATAGCCTCAAACTTACAGGACTTCTCCTGCCTCAGCCTCCAAGTGCTGAGATTACAGGCACGCCCAGCTTGTATTGTTTTTTTGTTTGTTTGTTTGGTTGATTGGGGTTTTTCCCTAATTACAAATAGAACGTATATTTAAAAAAATTAAAACATCTAACAGATTAGTACCAAATGTCAGTTCCTAGTAATCCCTTTCTCCTGCTACTACCAGAAATAACTGGAGTTAACAGGTGAGCAGATTTGCTTCAGACTTTCATTCCTGTCAGGTGAGATTTCTGTATTAGATACTCTGGGATGGCGGTTGTGTGTGTGTGTGTGTGTGTGTGTGTGTGTGTGTGTGTGTGAAACATGTAATGCTGTTGTCTTTAAGCATTTAATTTGAAAAGGAAATATTTTCCATCTCTGATTCTTTTCAGAAAAGGGGGCATTGCAAAGCCCTAAAATTTTAAGTCACCAAAATTATCTATTAACAGTTCTGAGTAGTTCTATTTCTTTCTCTTTTTTTAACCTGAGAACTCAGTTGTACATTCAAAACTCACAGAAACCTACAGGTCTCTGCCTACGCAGGTGCCCGGGCCTCAGAGCATCACAGAAGGGACAGCTCCCTCCAGATCTTCTGACTTGGGCCTTCCTCCTCAGAGAGGCGACAGTCACGGGGCAGTGGTTTAAATCAGGACGCTCCCCGTGGCGCACGTGTTCAGAGCTGTGGCTTTGGAAGGAGATTGAGTCGTAGGGGTGCTGTGGCCGGCCGGAGGTGGGTCACTGGGGTGTGACCAGGAAGGCTGTGTCGTGTCCCACCCCCGCTCCTCCCTGCTCGCTGTGCAGCTGGCCCTTCCGTCCTGCCCCTTCCTGCCCTGCAGCCAGCTGACTAGGGACCGAGTCCTCTGAAAGCTGTGGGCAAAATAAACCTCTCCTGCTTTAATTTGTGGCCATCGGGTATTGTGTCTCCGCGACAAGAAAAGTGACTAAGACTAAGAGTCGTTGTTGGCACCACATTCTGGATCACTACAGCAGCTGCCCGCTGGCTCGCTGCCCCGTGGAGCGTCCAGCACATCAGCATCTCAGCCTCCGTCCTCGTGGCTCCTTTCCATACATCACTGCCTGGTTAATCTCAGAACACAACAAAAAGAGACAGTGTCTTAGTTACTTTTCTCTCATTGCTGAGAGAAAAATAACCGACACCCAAAGTTAAGGGAAGAAAGGTTTATTTAGCTCACAGTTCGTAGAGGTTTCAGTCCACAATCGGCTGGATCCAAGGCAGGGTGGCGTGGCAGACAGGCAGAAGGTCACAAGGCAAGCAAGGGGTAGACAGGCCTCTTTCTGTCCCTTATATCCTATCCAGGCTACCCGCCCTTAGGGTGGGCAGCACTCCCCTCTTGATCCCAGCACCCTTAATCCTAGTGTCACATCCTCAATCCCAGCAGAACTGTGCCAAACTGATCAGTGCACTAACTTATTAACCACACACTCCAGATCCAGCCGCCTCTGCAAACACCCCACCTATGACTGCATGAGACTTCGGGGGACATCCAGACACAAGCCGTAGCAGACGGTCAGCGCATAGGTTTGGAACCAGAAACCTCAGCATCAACTCCACTGTATCTCCACTTCCTGCCTGGAGCTTAAATTAGAGAATTTCCAAAAAGAGACAACCAAGAATTCTGTGCCTGCTCCTGAAATACCACCAGCTGTACATACCTTGCCCCAAATAAGCTGACCATCATTATCAGAATACAAGAAACCAGAAGAGGGAGGAACACTTTACACAAAACTAAGGGACAATCTGCAAAGTTCAGAATGTAAGAACTGCTAACAAAAAAACTGGATTCCCTCAACAAGTAAATTCCAAGAAAAAACAGAGACAAGGGCAGTATCTCTTCCAGGAAAGAGACTTAAGAGACCTAACGACCAATTTCAATCCATAGATCTTAACTGGATTGTAACTAAAGCAAAAAGAAGTATTCGTTTTTAATTTATGAAACAATCAACAGCATGTGAACAATGATTAGACAGTTGGTGATATCAATATTAAAGAATTATTATTAGTGTAAGTATGAGGATAATATTGTGGAGGTTTTTTTTCCTTTTGTTTTGCAGTACTGGGGATTGAACCCAGGGCCTTCACATTGAGCTACATCTCTAACCCTTTTTATTTTGAGGCAGGGGCTTGCAGAGTCACTAAATTGCCCCAGCTGAGCTTGAATTCGAGATCCTCCTGCCTCAGTCTCCCAGAGTGCTGGGATTCCAGGCAGGTACCACTACACCCACCTTATTGTATGTGTGTTTTCTTCAGAGACGCCTTGTCTTTTAAAGACATACGTTGAAATCTTTGAGGATGACGTGATATGACAACTGAGATTTCAAGGAATTGGTGGCGGGATGGAAAGTGGAGGCTACAGATAAAACAAGATTGATCATAAACTGGAAATTGCTGAAGCTGGGTGATGGATATGGGGGAGGTTGATCGTACTAGTTTCTCTTTTGTACATTTGAGTGTTTCCAGTTTACTGAAGGTAACCTATTTTCTTAAGTCCCCTAATCTCCCATGTTCCGAGTTCTGCCGTTTGCATTCTCAGGTGTCGGTTAACATGCTTCTGTGTCCTCTGATGTCCTGTAAACAATTAGTAGAATCTAGAGACTTGACATTACAGCAATTCTATTTTGAGCAAGAATACTTCACAGGCGATTCTTATACTTTTATCAGGAGGCATATAATGCCTGCAATAAAAAGGTTTTAAAAAGTTAGTTTTCCCAACTGAAAAATGGAGACACTTCCTAGAGAGGTAATTGTGAGTTTAAATGGTTTATGTAAGTTGAAGACCAAGTATGGAGACTGGCACATCCTGGGTATTTTACAAACGTCAGTTGTCTTCCCTTAATCCCTCAATAAACTCTCTAATAATCTCCGTTATCTACTGCATCGACTTCTAAGTACACTTAAAATTCCAGGGCTGGGATGTAGCTCGGTGGTACGGTGCTTGCCTCATGTGCTCAAGAGCCTGGGTCCTCTCCACAGGGCTGCAGAACAAAATTCAGGTCTCCTGTGGTCTAGGCCTAGTCAACCTTTCTTTCTAGTTTTCGTTCCTTAGACACACACACACACACACACACACACACACACACACACACTGCATTCCTTAACCCCATTCCTTAGTTTACCCCAGTTCTCCCACTGGAGATGCCCTTCTTGCCTCTCTGCCTCTCTAGGACTCGGTTCAGGAGAGCCCTGAGCTTACTCTGGTGCTGTCTCCCTAGCGTTGCCTTGAATTGCTATCTGTCTGGATTATCAAACTTCCTATGAAATGCACTGTTTCGTCGGTGCGGGGCAGACAAGACAGCTTCTTGCCCGGCACAGTCTGCACCATGCGCACCGCAGTGATGTGCTGCAGATGTCTGCCAAGAGAAGGGAATGAAAGAATGAGCCAGAAAACAGCCTCTGACCTGAACAGAGGGGGGCAGAGAGTTCAGGCACATCTAAACAGACTCTCAGCGTGGGGATGGTAGGAAGATATGAAGATGCTTTGATTTCATCTGAAAGAGAAAGCGTCTGCCCACATCGACCATCCTTACGTTGCAAATTTCTTTGTAAAGTGCATAAAAAAAGAAGTCAGGAATTGTGCAGACCCTGATGGTACTGTGTTCATGGACAAGACTGAAAAAAATCAAGCAGCAAGCTCAAATCTCTAAACACACGATGTGGGTCACCAACCATGATACATCTATATTAAAGCACACACATGGATCCCTGTGAACTGTGGCCATTTCAGAGGACAGCTCTTCTTGTTCCCGCAAGATGCACCACACTCCTACCTAAAGGTTGGCTTTTTAAAAGGAACCACAGTTGCCTCAGCCATAAAGTGACAAAGGGGCTCTAAAACATTCTGTGGTTGAGGAGTAAAATTCCACCCTCTTTTCTTTTCTCCCAAGACCCTGGACGTTTCTCCAGGCAGACGATAGGCCCCGGACAGACAATAATGACCTCCGGCTGACCCTGAAGTCTCTACAAGTTTTGCTGTATTATGAAAGATAGCACTGTAGGATAAGAATATTTCTTTCATCGTTTGAATTCTGACTACATTTATATTTTACTCCTATCTAAGTAGAGCATCCTCAGTCTCCGACACACCACTATTCCTTGGTGCCTCTTCTCATGCCACTATTCCAGGTGATGTGCAACCATCTCGTGGTTTACAAAAGGCTGGAGAGCAGAATCTGACGAAAATGTAGCCAGCCCTTCCTCTAAGAAAAATGCACAAACACATGCAGAACTTGGCATATTATTTCATGTATGTTTCCAAAATGACATTTAAACTACTAGCTGTACTTCCCCATCACTCACTCAAAACCACTTCTTACCATTTAAGAAGAGTGAAATGCCATTTCTTTAAAGCATAAAATGTTCCAAAACCATGTCATGTTCCTTTAGAGAACATGTCGTGTTTCTTGCTCTTATTCTGTAACAATTCTCCAACATTCCAAGAACTGCTGGAAACAATGGTCAGGTCAAATGGCTCTGTGAGACTGTTGGACAATCTTGGATGACACTTTTATTTTTCCTCTGTGTCGGGGATCAAACCCAGGGCCTCATGCATGCTAGGCAAGCACTCTACCATTGAGTTATATCTTCATTTTTATTTCTCTTTTGAGACAGAGTCTTACTGTTATCCAGGCTATGTTCAAACTTGTAGTCCTCTGGCCTCAGCCTCCCAAGTAGCTGAGATTACAAGTGTGCATGACTACACTCAACCTGGGTGACTCCTAATAATACAGAGGAAAAAAACCATACCGCTTAATAGAACATGTTGAGTGGAGAGCTACTCTGTCACGGGGCTACAAAAGCAAGGCTGGACATAGAGTGGTATTGATGTGGTGGGGGGCTCTGAGAGAAATAAGGGGTGCTCCCTGGCTGTATCTTGGTTTGGGCTTGACCCACCTTGCTCCCCTAGTACAGTCCAGGAGAGGTGTTTTGTCAGTCACAGTCAGTTACAAAACAGAGTGACAAAAACAGGGCACAAGTCCCAAAGTCACTTACTGCTGTGCCAAATTCTCCATCGTTAAAATGGTTCCTTACTTCCTCAGGCGCTAAATTCACAGGGTTCATCCATATCGCTGGAGCCACGCTTTTACTGCAATTCCAGGACAGAATCATCGTCAGGTTCCCTATTATCTTAACAACCCTGAGTTGATCATTTTCCTAATTGGCATTACACATGTTTAAATCTCTCTAATTATTTAATGATGGTCACCAGGTAATCTATAATAGCAATTACATATCTGAATTGTCATTGACTATTGGACAAACATGTAATGGAGCATTTTAAAAGCATTTAAAATGTAATGCTAATTAGAAGGTTATCAAATATAATACTTAACATAATAGGGAACATGTTGGAATTTTTGTTGTAAAAAGCAAAAACAACAACAAAAAAAATGGTGCTTATTAGCCCTTAGAGTCTGTGAATGTCAGAATGAAATCAAAGGATGTGGAGAATTATCTGAAGCCAGATAGATTTGGTGCCATGTTCTCATTGATTACTCATCCATATTTAGACTAGCATCAGTTACCCACTACATGTTCAAAAGTACTAAAAACTACTATCAAAAAATTAAGGAAGACGGTATTGCTTTCTTCTGCCCTTGGACAGCCTGAAATCTGGCTGAAGAGACAGGCCATAGAGAAATGGAATTACCAGCTGCAACTAATATCACCATCATAAAAGCAGTCTGTAAACATCTACCATATGCAGCCAGGTGTTGGTGGCACACCCCTGTAAGCCCAGCACTCTGAGAAACCGAGGCAGGAGGATCACAAGTTCAAGGCCAGGCTGGGCAACTTAGTAACTTAGTGCAATAATGTCTCAAAATAAAAAATTAGAAAACAGGGCCAGGGATGTAGCTTAGTGTGAAGGGCTTGGGTTCAATCCCCAGCACCACAAACGAAAACTACCAAGCATCACAAAGACTCCTGGGGGAGGCAAATTTCAAGAAATTTCCTGGAAGGGCTAGAAATATATGTTTATCAACAGAACACCGAAGAGAGCAACGCAGATTGAAATAACTGAGACTCTGCAGCCAAAAAGCTCAGGAAAGGACACTGAGTTTGGAATCAAAGGACTTGGGTTCAAATCCAGGCTCTGTCTCTTCTTGCTTTTTTTTTTAATATAATTTTATTATTTTTTATTAGTGCATATTTGTATTACTGAATAGTGATGTTTGTTTTGGGAAATTGGTACATACATACAACATATCTTGCTCATTTTCAACCTTTTTATGCTCCCCTTTCCTCCCCGCTCTCCTGGTCCTCTTCCCCATCTCCAAGAGTCTACCTTCTAGTTTTCCATCATTGCTCCCTTATTTTATTCATCTATTTATTTATATTTCAAGAGCATCATATAAGAGAAAGCATGTGATATTTAATTTTCTGAATCTGGTTTATTTCACGTAGCATGATGGTCTCAAGTTCCATCCAAATGACATGGTTTCACTCTTCCTTGTGGCTTAATAATATTCCATTGTGTACATAAACCACATTCATCTGTGGATGGGCATCTAAGGTTGTTTCCAGAGTTTAACTATTGTGAATAGTGCTGCTATAGACGTGGAAATGCACGTATCATTATAGTATGATGTCTTTAGTTTGGGGGGGTAATATACTCAGGAGAAGTATACCTGGGTCAAATAGAATTTTTCTTTTTAGTTTTTTGAGGAATCTAGACACTGATTTCCATAGTAGTTTACATTACCAACAATGTAGGAAGGTTCCCTTTTCTCTTGTATCCTCGCCAGAATTCATTGTTTTCTGTGTTCTTGATGATAACCATTCTAACTGGGATAAGATAGAATCTCAGCATTTTCCTGACAGCTAAAGATGATGAAGATTCTTTCATATGTTTGTTGGCCATTTGTACTTCTTTTGAAAAGTGTCTATTTAGTTCATTTACCAGTTTTTAATTGGGCCATTTGTCTGGGGGGGGGGAGTTAATCTTTTTGAGTTCTTTATATTTTCTAGATATTAGCCCCCTTTCAGGAGAGTAGCTGGGAATAATTTTCTCCCATTCTGTAGGTTGTCTTTTCACTTTGTTGATTGTTCCTTTGCTGTGCAGAAGCTTGTTAATGTGATGTAATCCCATTGAATGATTCTTGATATTATTTCCTTTGTTATTGGAGTTCTATTCAGGAAGTCTTTACCTGTGCCTGTAACTCAAGTGTTTCCTCCATGTTATTTTCCAGCAGTTTCAATGTTTCTGTTTTCATATCTAGGTCTTCGATCGATTTGAATTTGATTTTAGTACAGGTGAGACAGGGATCTAATTCAGTCTTCTGCGAGTAGATAGTCAGTATTCCCAGCATCATTTGTTAAACAGGTTATCTTTTCTCCAACATGTGTTTTCGGCATCTTTGTCAGAAATCAGATGGCTATAGGTTCATGTGGTTGTTTTTTAGTCTTCTCTTGTATTGGTCTACATGTCTGTTTCTTGGCCAGTACCATGTTATTTTTGTCTCTATAGCTTTGTAGTGCAACTTTAAATCAGGTACATGTACTGTGATACCTCCAGCTTTGTTCTTTTTGCTCAGGATTTCTTTGGCTGTTCTAGGTCCTTTCTGATTCCTCATGAATTTTAAGATTGTTTTTTCTAGCTCTGCAAAGACTATTCTGGGTATTTTAATAGGTAGTCCATTTAAGCTATAGGTTGTTTTTGGTAATATGGACAGTTTAACAATATGAATTCTTCCAGTCCAAGGACAAGGGATGTCATTTCATTTTCTAATGTCCTCTTCAATTTCTTTCCCCAGAGTTCTGTAATTTTCAGTATAGGAGTCTTTTACCTCCCTGGTTAGGTTGATTCCTAGTATTTAATTTTTTTTTTCTTTTGGGTGTGGGGATTGAACTCAAGGCAAACACTCTACCACTGAGCTAAATCCCCAACCCCTCGTATTTAATTTTTAAGCTATTGTACATGGAATTGTTTTCCTGATTTCTTTCTTGGTGGATTTATTATTGGTATACAAACACTACTGATTTTTATGTTGATTTTGTGTCCTGTTCTTCTTTGCTTTTTGATCTTAAACAAGATAACCTCTCTAATTCCTTGTTTTTCCTTACCAGTGAAGTCGGGATACAAAACCAATCTCATACATTGGTTGTAAAGACTAATTTAGTGAAAATACGTCAAACCAAACTTTTTGACAATATGATTGACACAGAAGACATATAGATGCTTTTTAGGTGAATAAAACCAAACTTGCCAGCAGAAAGTTGCAGTGGGAGGATGTGTTTGAAGACTAACAAGTTTGTGAGGTTGCTTTATAAGCAGAGTTGGCCCATCTGGTAGAATGCTTTGAATTTAAGGCTGAACCACCTGGGTTTAAAGCATATGTCAGGGTCTGTCTTCAGTGCTTGGGGAGGAGTTTGGGATGGTAGCCTGCACACTGTCCTGACAATTACGGGAGGGTTGGGCGGTGAACGGATCAGGACAGGCTGGGAACCACAAAAGTTCTGGAAATGTTGAGGCACAAGGAGATAAACCACAAACAAGTGGATTTACCATCAAAAGAGAAAGAGATAACAATGATACCAGAGATGAAGGTGAAATATGGGGGTAATGTGCATGAAGAAAGGTCTCTGCACTTTCTCCCTAGTCTAAGCCACCAACTCTTACCTGACTCCATGAGTTGGTTTGAAATGCTTTCAGCGACAAGTATTAGTGGCTTAAATAACAAAGGTATTTAGTTATTTCTAGGTCAAGAAGTCTGGACAAGGTGGTTCAGAGTTGTCCCAGTGGTTCTGTATCTCTATCACTTTCTCTGCTTTTTCCTGATAGTCACAAAATGGCTGCCAGGTATTATTAGTTCAAAAGCACAAGACTGTAGGGGAAAGTCTGCACCAGGCAGCTCTGATCTTACATCTGTTCCATTTCCAGAAGTTTCCTATATGCTTGTTTTATATTTCAGAGGTCAGATCTAGGTCCCATGTCCATGTCCAGCTGCAAGAGAGGTCGGAAATATTCCGGATGGTACGGTGAGGGGCAAAGAGGCTGGGGGTAACTTAGGAAGCCAACCAACAGTGTGGTAACCAACCACAGCTTCCCAACTAGTTCCTTGCTCCCAGACTTGTCCACCCAGAGCATCTTTTAGAAAATGTACTCTGACCTTCTTAACATTATTTGTTATTTTATTTGTTGTTTTCTTTTTGGCAGGGAGGGGGTAGCACTGGGGATCGAACTCAGGGCCTTGTGCTTGCTCAGCAAGTGCTCTACTGCTGCGTTAATTCCCAACCCCTTTTGGTGTTTTCTTGTCTGTCTCTCCCATTGGAATGTGCATGCTAAGGAGAAGGCTCACTCCTTGCTCACTCTTTTATGATCGTTTCTTAGTGCCATGTCTGCACATGGTAAGTGCTCAATAAATGTTTCTTGATTGAATAAATGAGCATATGGTCAAAAACTGGCTCTTAGACCATGACTGGAGAAAGAAGAAATGGTGAAAGGGACAGAGAAAGTGAAATAAACCAGATTCAGAAATCAAAGCAATATGGTGTCTTGCAGGCCAAGGGAACAAAGGGCTTTGGGAGGAAAGGAGATGATTCACCAACATCAGATACCATTAAAAAACCAAAGAGGAGGAAGAGTTGACAATACTAGTGTACGTGAGCAGGAGGGGACCCAAGGTGACTTAGGTGCATGTTCTACCTCTTGCCTAAAACGCATCAAAATTAAACAAAGGACATAAGTAAATGGTTTGCTTTCCTTCTTGGCTCTAAGGGACACTATACTACATGGTACCTTTCTTATGCCTCAATTTTCTAGCTGTGAAACAGCAAGTGGAACATCACAAAACTTCCTCCCTACCTTGGTGGGATACCGTGAATATCAAATATTAGGTATAAAGTGATTTAAGCACCAGGGTGATTTTTTAAAATAATGTTTTAACATTCATCCAAGAGACAAATGTATAATTGGAAAAAGACCCAAAACAAGCATGTTCATTCATGATGTTGGGAATAACCGACCCCTTCCTATCATTCAATAATCTTTACTATGCCCTTAATCTACTCTGCCTAATGTAACTTTTGTATATGATCATTAGTAGTAGGCTGGTGGAAGAGCCCCACAAACTAGTTTGGGGTGAGCAAACTTTTTCATGCGATGTGATGTGATTCAAGCCATTACTAAAGGGAGCAGAGACAATTCTGAGTCACAGCCTCTGACTCGTATTAGAATAAAACTGAGTGACATTCAGGAAAGAGCATTCAAGGGAAGTCAGAAATTTTCAGACAAGAGTCCTTCCAGGGTTCTTCTTAAAGCACATATTCACGTGACTTGTATTTCCACTATGTGTTCATGAACTCTAAAATGTTATTCATATAGAAGAATATTCATGCAGCTTTTAGAAATAGGAACAGAAATAAATACCCTATGGGATAAATACCATATCCCAGATCTTCTTTGGGATATGATTTATTCAGACATTCTCAAAATTATTTCTTTTGAATAGTCCTGTAGAGAGAGAGAATAGGTGGATTAGAGGTTAGGAACCAAAACTTTATCTCCATCGCTAATTGTGAGATCTACGTAGGTCTTCAGAAAAGTAAAGGTCAACCTATGTGTTCTCTTATTTAATTCTGTTTAAAAATTAATAAGAGGGCTGGGGATGTAACTTAGTGGTAGAGTGCTTGTCTAGCAAATGGCCCTGGGTTTGATCCCTAGCATCACAAAAATATAACAAAATAAAGCATGAAGGCAATTCAATTATAGCACAGAATGATTTTCTGGAAATAAAACTATGATTTTTTTAATTTAAAAATTTAGTAGTCAATGTCTTGAAGGAGATGGTTGTTCGGTGCAGATGTATGAATTAGAGGTCAAAAGAAAGAAATATTTCAAGGACCAGGACAAATACAAAGAGGTAGAAACCATGAAGAAGAAAGATAAAAAGACTTAAATGATATGTATTATGTGAATAATAGGAATTCTAAAGAGAAAGAAAAGAACAGATCAGGGAGAGGAGACATTAAATAAATAGAGAGGGGTCCTTTGTCTTCAGCAGTTCGCAGACAGTAGACCTGCCCTGAGGGACTGACTGTGCAATTCCTGATCTCCAAGGCAAAAAAACAAAAATTACCAGCTGCTAGAGAGAATGAATAACTCACAAGGGAGTCAGACCACCCTGGGCTTCTTACCCTCCACACAAAAAGCAGAAGTAACATCACAGGTTTTTAAGGGAAAGGAAGGTGCAGAAGAAGGCTACAGACTTTTCCCATATCCCTCACTCATAGCGCTGGAAGGATGATACAGACATATACAGAACGACTCCAAGAATATGTCACTCATGGACTCTGTTATGGTTTAGACGTAAAATGTCCCCCAAAAGTCTCGTGTGCAGAGGTAGGGTTTTTGAAAGGTGATTGGATCATGAGGGAGCTGAATGTGATGTTAGGAGTTGGGGCCTTAGAAGAGCTATCAAATGTAAAGTTAACACACCTCATATTGAATCTTCCCATATGTGTAGTGTTTATTTTTTCCAGTACCAGGAGTTGAATTCCTGAGCTCCATCCCCACCCTATTCCCTTTTTTGAGACAATGTCTTGCTATGTTGCTCAGGCTGGCCTTAAACTCACAATGTTCCTGCCTCAGCTCCTGAGTTCTGGGATCACCAGTATGCACCACCATGCTCAGCTCTGACTTACTCTTTCTACCTGTACGTACCATTGTCCCTTGGTATCATAAGTGATTGTTCCAGCATCCCAACAGATACCAAAATCCTCAGAGATTATATTCAAGTTCTTTATATAAAACAATATTGTATCTGCATGTAACCTATGCACATCCTCTTGAATACTTTAAACCATCTCTAGATTAGCTATAATACCTAACACAATGTAAGTACTGTATAGATAGTTGTTGTAGTGTATTGTTTAGGGAATAACAACAAGAAAAAAGTTTGTACATGTTCAGGACAACTTTTCCTTGAATATTTTCAATCTATGGCTCATTGAATCCATAAGTGTAAAATCCAGGGATACCAAGGGCTGGCTGTACATAAAACAAGTATTACATGGCCAGGTGCGGTGGCACATGCCTTAATCCCAGCACTTGGGAGGCTGAGGCAGGAGGATCACTTCAAGTTCGAGGACAGCCTGGGCTACACAGTGAGTTCAAGGCCAGCCTGAACTACATAATGAGATCATGCCTCAAAAAAAAAAAAAAGTATTACATTCACTTTAGAACAATACACAAAGAAACTCAACCATGGCTATGGGGAAGTTGTAAGAAGGGAGCTTTTGCTTTTCATTTTCTGTACAGGTTGATTTTTTTTTTTTACTATAAATACATATCTCCTTCAAGGCAAAAAAAAATTAGATAATTAAAAGTTCACATGTCCTTTTATCTAGAGATTCCATTTCTAGGCACTTACCCAATACTGTACCTGCATATATGTGGAAAGAAGATGATATAATGAGCAACCTACATAGGTTTGTAATAGGATAACAAACAAAATTTTAAAAAGCTAGACCTCCAGTAGAAAAATGGTTAAGTGAATACCTGATACATTCTTATAATGGCATGTAATGCAATCACCAGAAAGAAATGAATCTAATCACACTGAAGTGGAAAGATGAAGTCGAAGATGAAAAAAAGAAAGTTGCAGAAAACTGTTATCATCACGTTTGTAAAAGTTTTGAAAGGACGTGTACGTATGATGTGAATATTGCTGACAGGAAATTTTAACCAGTTTATCTCTGAGTAGGTGGAACTGAGAAGGAAAGAAATAGAATTTTGTTTTTCCCCTTGTATACGCTTCTCTTTTGCACAGTTTTGATTTTCTTGCAAGAACATATATTACTTTCGTAATTTAAAAATCAGTTAGTAAAAATAAATCTATCATGTAATTCAGCTATACCACTCCTGAGTATATAATTGAAGGAAATACTGTCAGCATTCAAAATAGATACCTGTACACCCATGTTTATTGTAGTGCTACTCACAACAAGCAAGATATGAATCAGCCTAGGTGCTTGGCAACAGATAAATGGATTTTTAAATGGCATAGACACACAATGGAGTATTATTTGGCCATAAAAAATGAGACCATGTCATCTACAGGAAAATTGATAGAAATGTTGGTTATCACATTAAGCAAAATACACTGGAACAAGAAAGACAAATACAGCATTTTTTATCGTGTGTGGAAACTAGAAGGAGGTGGAGGAAGAGAAGGAGAAGAAAAAGCAGGAGAAAGAGGAGGAAGAGAGAGAAAAGAAATGACCTGAAAATAGAAGACAAGGAAATGGAAGGAGAAGAGGAGGGGGAGAGAAAGGAAATGAGGAGAGAAGGTAGCAGGAAGGGTAGCCAAGATCAAAGCATGGTACGTGCATATATGCACGAATGGAAGTATCACAAAGAAAGCCATTAATTTGTACAATTAATATGATTGTTTTGGAGTTCTGGGGCTCAAACCCGGGCCTCAAGCATTCTAGAAACTTTCTCACTTGAGTCATATCCCTAACCCTCAGTTAAGCTTTTAACATGTAACATATATGTATGTGTTAAAATACTTAAATGCACATACACACAATTATATACTTCAAAAATATCTAATGGGAGCTGAGGATGGAGGTCAATGGTAAAGTGGCTTGCCTAGCCACTCATGAGGCCCTGAGTTCAAGCCTCCCCAGTACAGGAAAAAAAAAAATCAAATGGTATGAAACATTAAAATGCTGTTTGCAAAAACATCACATTACTGGATGTCATCTTTGTTAAATAATTTACACTTAACAGTCAAGCATCTTTACCTTGGCATTTTTGGATACCTGTTGTACCGACTGTGTAACTAATTACTCAACACCAATTATTTCTTGCCCAGAAAATGTGTGGCCCTGTTGGGAAGCCTGAGTGCAAGGTACAGACCACACTGGATACAATCCCTGTCTTCTGAAATCTCCAATATTCTGCAAAGCATTCGAGAAGCATTTAAACTGTAATATCTAAAAATGAGAAAATCAATTTAATGTGCTATGTGTAAAGCAGAGCATGTTGAAAATCTATTGCTGAGCAGTTTCATCAATTGTATTGATGTAAATCAAATCTTTGAATAATAAGGACAATTACAATATCTTCCTGAGTCTGGTATAAGCACATTTTAATTAAAAGGTAAGCATCTGTTAATGTGGCAATGTTACCCACATAGTTAAGAATTTCATTGCTTAATATCTTTCTATTATAAACTATTTGCCACAGCTCTCTTTTGCAAGTCTGTCAGATTCTACAAATCTTGCTCATGCCTCTCTGCAATGGGACACTTATCTTCCGTGATGAGAAGTAAATGTCGTTAACACTAGAGAAAAATGTTCTGAGCACAGAAATGGAAGAATTCTATAATGGCATATTATGCACAACACTCAGAATAGAGATAAATCTTTAGAATATTGGGTTCTGGCATCTGATTGGTTTCTAGGAGTCTTTTCATGACATCACAAAGACAGAGCAAGTGTATAAACGTCCTTCTTTCTTTTCACTATGCACCTGCCTTGTGTGCTCACAAATGAAGAGACAATGATCAAACCAAATCTAGTATCTTGTCTTATTTGCTATCATTGGACACCACTACAATGCTATAGAAATCAATTGACCACTCAAACCTTTCTGAATGGAAACTACTCCCCAAAATAAGAACCAGAGTGGCTGTAATAAGCAGTGATTTCAAGGGCAAGCTTGCTGTATTGGCATCATAGAACCTGGGTTCGAATTCCAAGTTTCTCATTTTCTGCTACTGGGAGCTTTTTTAAAAACTGCAGAGATTTTTCTGACTATCATTTTCCTTGTTTGCCAAAGAGAAATGATAATGATTCTTACCCCTCATCAATACCACTCAATAACTGTTTATTGATTCCACAACATCAAGGTTAGATGGAGTAAATGAAAACACACATTTGCAAACACGCAGTAGGCTACACAAACTTAGATGCTGGTGCTATTGCTGACAATAGTCAGCAGATTATAGCGATTAGAGTTTTCAATTCTGGTACCAAATCGCCTGACTTCAAATTCTAGCTCCACATCTAACTTAAACTCTCTTCATCGTTATGGTGGAAATAATGATCTTTATTTCTTAAAATGTGAGGAGGATTAAGTGAAGTGATGCAGGCAACCATTTACGGGGTCTGTCATGTGGTAAGTACTCAGTAAATGTTAATTTTAGTAACTAAATTACATGACCTTTAAAGAAAAATATTGAGGATGACTCAAATCCCAGCACAGATTAGATCTTCCCTTATGGGATCAGGAATCACTGTCCCAGAGGACCCCTCTGGATCCTGCTATTGCATATATTTAACAGAAATGCAAAATTAAGAAGGGGCATGATTGTCCCAGAACCCTCAACTGCCCACATGTTATATGAGAACTCTGTTCTAACCCTTTACAAGGACAATCAAATCCATCGCAGAGAGGAAAATTAAAATGCAGAGCCCTCGCCTGCTCTGAGTAATATCCTGACTTCACTCAACCCCCAGAGAAAGTACTCTCAGGACAGCAAAGAAAAAATATAGTGCAAATTTGCTGCAGCTTAAAAAAATGTTTGGAGTCATGGATTATTTTAGTTTCTTACAGAAACTTTAAAAATCATAAAATAATCCCCAGAAAAAATGTGTATTCCAGA
This sequence comes from Hystrix cristata, assembly GCA_004026905.1. Lineage (NCBI taxonomy): Eukaryota > Metazoa > Chordata > Mammalia > Rodentia > Hystricidae > Hystrix > Hystrix cristata. The sequence continues at coordinate 18,871 of PVJO010001061.1, forward strand.
CTGGGGATATAGATCGGGGTAAACATGAGTTTAGCATGCACGTGGCCCTGGGTTGGATCGTTCCCACAGAAAAAAACACTATATTCCCATATGTACAGATGATTTCACATATAACTTCAGAAAATTCAGATGCACTCTGAAGCCCACACATAATTAATCTCATCTTAAAATATAACGATGCATGTTCTAAAAGACGCATTTTAATAGATTTTTAAAAAAGGTTTAAACCCAGAAAGGAGCATACCAAAATAATAATACAGTATTAAGTATTTACTTTCTTTTTGCCAGTTTTCATTGCTTCTTTTGATGAGCTTGGATTATTTTATGATTTTTTTAAAATTTACAGATATGAATGTTCACACAACACAGAACAGATTTGATTTGTAACTTAAATTGGAACTACATTCGAAAGTAAAAATTCCTATTTGATATTTGAAAAGATGTAACTGAGTTCGTTGACATGGACAGGGTAAGATTCAAGATAAGATTCTAGAAAGAGAAACTCAACACTCACTTTTACTCAGCAGGGGAGAACTTCAGGAAGAGGGGCATCTTGGTCCCTAAAAATGCAAGATCCTGGTAATCTGTATCCATGGAGAGAGTAACCATGGTAATGGAGCCTGATTTTCACATCACCAACCCCAGTTTCAAGCCAGCCAGCCCTGGCATAGTCTGAATGGGAGGAGAAAGAACACAGTACTCCATCCAGTCCAGGATTGGGTTCAACTAGGCTGAGTCAAAACCAGGTGGAAAGGCAAGGGGAAGGTCAGCCTAGCTTTTGAGCACAAAGCAAATCAGAACACATTCACATATGGTACTCACTACCTGTTATAGAGCCAGAGAGATAGACACAAGTCCAGGTAAAAGGTCAGTCTGTAAATCAGCTTCTAAAGTGAAAGACAGGCTTAAAAGTTTGAGTAAATCAACTGAAATGTAGATGGGTATCATTTGTTCAGAGCTTTATAGCAAAGTTCTTTTTCTAATGATACTCAGGATATCCCATTGATCATCTGATCCTCATTATAATCCACGCTGATAACAAGAGAATGCATGGCAGTTCTCAACCTTCCCCAGTGAGTGTTCCTGCTGGTGGAGGCTAAGCTTTGATTCAAGAAGATCTGAGGAAGTTGCTCAAAAACAGCTCAGCTGAGCCATGAAATTTCTTTGAAGTTTTTGTATTTTTGTATGTGGTTCTTAAAATCATGTGAATTTCACCTTCTGGCCAAAAGTATATCTATTTGTTCATTCAAAGTCAACATTCCTAAACTTTCTCACAAAATGAATGCTGGAACATTTCTGTTTATTTGAGAAGTGAACTGTTAGACATTAACATTATTCTTTCTCCATTTTACAAATTAAGGCTCTTTAGTGGAAGAGCCGAGTCTGAATATACATCTCATCCCAAATTGATAGCATTCTTTTTTATGATCACACATGGAAAACCAAGAGAAGGCAGATAAATGGTGAAGGTAAAGAACTTCGTGGTGGAAAATTTCTAGTCAGAAAGTGAAATGGTAGATGAGGGATTGGTTGAAAGCTTTCAGAGGACTAAATAATATAGTAATCAGTCAAGAACATGTACATTCCAAAACTCTCAGCAAAACTCTCAGTTTCCCTACATACAAAATGGAGCTACTAACATCTACCTTACATGGCTGTGTTAGGGCTAAATAGGGGCCTGGACTTCCAGACCTTCATTTGAAATCTAAGCAAAAGCCTCCCTGACAACTCTTGCATTATGCCTGCTAATAAAACCAGCATCATGTAGTCAAAGTCTTTCACCAGTTTGGGCAGTAGCCAGGCCCCCTTGGACCATGACTGCAATTACCTCTGAGTACCTGGAAGGTGGAACACAGTGAAATCAATCCCAAGAGACGTATTCCCTAGGAGGCCCTTTTCAAGTAGGAGGTCATAGGGGCTTTCTTCTTAAGTAAAAAGTTGACACTTTTTTGTAATAGCTAGGTCTTGGAAACAACCTAAATGTCCAACAACCAATGAATGGCTAAAGAAAATGTGGTTTTTCTACACAATGGAGTACTACACTGCCATAAAAAAGGATAAACCAGAGTCATTTGTATGTAAATGGATGTTCCTTGAGAACATACTTTTAAGTGAAATAAATTAGACACTCATGAGTACACATCGAATTGTTTCTCTGATATGAGAAACCATAAGTGTAAATAAGGTCAAAGAGGTGTAATAGATATTATATAAAAGGAAGATAATATACAAAGGAGAGGAGTACTAGAAAGAGAGAAGGGGGAAAAGCAGAAAGGCAACAAAGAAAAGAAAGGGGAATGGGAAAATATGGGAAATTATGAATAAACTTGCTGTAAATAGGGAGGGAGGGAACAGAGGGGAGAGGTAGGGAAGAGGGGGGAGAACCAAGATGCATCATGTATGGGTACAAAATAAATGTGATGAATGTGACCATTATATGTAAAATGTACCAATACATGTTCTTGGTTTAAAATTTTAAAAAGAAAAAAAAAGTTGACACTTTTGCACCCTTGAGCCTGGTGAGATGTTGCTGGTTCTTTTTTTTTTTTTTTTTTTTTTTTTGCTGGGACTCAAACTCAGGGCCTTGTGCTTGCAAGGCAAGCACCCTAACCACTGGGCTAAATCCCCAGTCCTTGTTGCTCGTTCTTGAGATACACTCAAGACATTTTTCTCCTTATTGCTGTACAAAGAACTTGGTTCCTTTTTAATGGCAATAATGTCTTCGGCAGCTACCCATATTCCTTCTAGGCTAAAATTTAAGTTTTTCAAAATTTTCTGCTTTGCTTTTTTGCTCGCAGTTCATACTATAAATCTAGTACAATAAAAACAGCCAGACACAACCTGAATCTTAGGCTGCTTTGAAATTTCATCTGTCAGATCAATTAGTCCACCACCCTTGATCCCAGTCTCTCACAAAATCTCAGGATGTGGTCAAAAATGTAGATAAATTTTCTGTATAACACACATAGCTTCTAGTCCAACTGCCAGCTGAAACCCTGTTCCCAACTGAAACCTCCTGAGCCTGGCCTTTACCCTTTGCATTTCTATCAGCTTTCCGATCTGAGCTCCAGCCAGAATCACCCATCAGGTTCTGCTTACACCATTCTAAATCTTTTTCTGGCCCACACCAACAATCCTTTCCAAATTCCTCCCCCAAGCCAGTTCAAAAGGCTCCTAAACCATATAGGCAGGTATAGCCAAGCAATGACTCCACTTTTTCCATACTAATTTTCTGTATTAGTCAGCTCTTCTGTTGCTGGGACACAATACCTGACACCCACAATTTAAAAGGTGGAGAGGTTTGTGGGGATTCAGTCCATGGTCAGCTGGCTCCAAGGCAGAAACATCATGGCAAAAGAGTGTGATGAAGCAAAGATGCTTTATCCATTGTGACTGAAAAGCAGAGAAAAGAGAAGCAAAGCCAATCTGGGTGTAGTGACTACTTAAGAGGCTGAGACATGAGGATCACAAGTGCAAGGTCAGGCTGCCTGGGCAATTTAGAAAGACCCTGTCTCAAAAATATTCTTGAAAGGTCTAAGTAGAGCTCAGCAGTAGAGCTCTTGCTTAGCATATGTAAGGACCTGGTACTGCGCAATCTCTAGAACCACAAGAAGAAAAAAAGAAGAAAGAAGAAGAAAGAGAGAAAGAGAGAAAGGGAGAAACGGAGAAAGGAAGAAAGGGAGAAATGAAGGAAGGGGAAGGGAGAGGAAAAGGACAAAAAGGGCTTACTACTACAGAGGCTGCAGACACTAAGAGGATGATAATAAGGAAAATTTATGAGTAATTCAACCAGTGTGCGGAAATTCTACAACTTAGATGAAATAGACCAACAATAATAGAACTCATCCAGGATCAACACATAACCTGAAATCCCACAATTATTAAAGACAGAATTTATGGTTTAAAAAAATACTTTAGAAAAAGAAATATCCAGATCTGTATGCAATCACTAGTGAATTCTAGCAAATATTTGTGGAAAATAATTTAAGTGCTACACAATCCCTTCCAGAAAATTGAAGAGGAGCGATGCTTCCTGTTATGGTTTGTGTCTAGATGTCCCCCCAAAGCCTTATGTGGTAAGAGGTGGATGAATCTAGAGTGTGTGATGCTGGGATTAAGGGTGTGTGATTACTAAATCAATCCATGGAGTGGTTTGGCATAACCCTAATCCTGGCAGCCTGGATAAAATATAAGAGACAGAAAGAGGCTTGCCCGCCCCTTGCTTACCCCCTTGCTTATCCCCTTGCTTTACCTTGCTGCCTTCCGCCTTGTCTGCCATGCCACCCTGCCTTGGATCCAGCTGATTGCAGACCAAAATCTCTACAAACTGTGAGCTAAATAAACCTTTCCTCCCCTAATTTTGGGTGTCAGATATTTTGTCTCAGCAATGAGAGATAAGTGACTAAGAGATAAGTGACTTCCCAACATGCTTTGTGGTTTTGGTAATAAAATTATACAAAAATAGTACAAGGAAATAAATACCAATGTTTCTCACCAATATAAATGCAAAACTCTACAAAGTATCAGCAAATCAAACCTAGTAATGTAAGAATAATATACTATAACCAAGTGGAGCTTATACCAGTAATGGAAGGTTGACTTAATTTCTTAAAATCAGTGTAATCCACCATATTAATAGTCTGAAAAAGAAAGAAAAAAAATACATAAGATCACATCAATTGATGCCGAAAAAGCATTTGATGAAATTCAACATCCATCCATGACACAAACCCTCAGCAAACTGGGACAAAAAGAACTCTCTCAACCCAATAAAGGACAGGTACAAAACACTCCAGATAATGTCATATTATATACTGCTTATATATAACTATACAAGTGGCAGAATGTCACTCAACAGTAAAAGAGTGAGTGTCTTTCCTTTAAGACTGGAAAGGAGGAAATCATGTGCACTCTGAGCCCTATTCCCCAACACAGTAAAGTCCCAGTCAGTGCAATCGAGTGAGAAAAGGGAGAAAGAGTATACTGATCAGGAGGTAAGTTATAAATGGCCCCTATTTTCAGATGTTGTGGTTGCCTGTGTAGAAAATCCCAATGAATCCAGTAAAACAAAACTTCTAGACATAATAAATGATTTAGCAAGGTTGCTGTGCATAAGGTCAACATGTGAAAATCAATCAAATATCTATAGACTGGAAATAAATAATTATAAAAAAAATTTTAAATGATACCATTTCCAGTTGCTCTTAAAACTTAAATACTTGGGTTGGGGATTTAGCTCAAGTGGTAAAGTGCTTGCCTAACTAAGTGCAAGGTCCTGAGTTCGGTCCACAGCACCCTAAAATAAAAAAAAGTAAATACCTAACTATGAATCTAACAAGTATATACAGTGTCTGTATCCTGAACACTATAAAATGCTGATATCAAAAGTCAAAGAAGGCTACTTGAGAAGTTGAGGCAGGATTGCTTAAAGAATACCTAAATATGTAGAGAGATGTAGAATGTTCCCAGATTGGAAGACTCCACATAGTAAAGAAGTTAATTCTCATCAAAGTGATGTATAGATTAAATGCAATTCCAATTAAAGTGCCAGGACTTTAATAATAGGCAAACTGATTACAAAATTTAAATGAAAAAGCAAAGAAACTAAAAGAGCCAAAAGAGTTATTAAAAAAAAAAAGTTGCCAAAACATTAGCCAATTTTAGGAGTTAATATAAAGCTACAGTAATAAAGACAGTGTGGTATTGGTGAGAAATAGACAACAGATCAATTAAACAGAGAGATGATCTGGAAATAGTCCCGCACAAGTATGGCCAATTGATTTTTTGACAAATGCGCAAATGAGGAAAGGATAGTTCTTTCAACGAATGATGTTGGAGCAGTTGCGCATCCATATCCAAAAGGAAAAGAAAGACCCTCAACATACACTTCACATTTATAAAACAAATTAACTGAAAATAGATACAACATAGGTATAAAATGTGAAAGCACAGAACTCTTAGAAGAAAATGTTTGGGACACATAGTTAGAGCAAAGAATTTTTAGATATGATGCCAAAAGCACATTCATAAAAAAAAAAAGTTGACAAATTAGACCTAGCAAATTTTAAAATGTTAATTTTGAAGAAGACATTGCAAAAAATTTTAAGGACATGGGAAGAAGTTGGTTCAAGGATAAAAAAATAAATAAGATAAAATGAAAATCAATCAACAGGTTGAGGGAGAAAATTCTGTAAGTCATTTACCTAACAAAGGATTTGTATGCAAGATGTATGAAGAACTCTCAGATCTCAGCAGTAAGTAGAAAAACCACATTAAAAAATAAGCAAAGGCCTGGCGTAGTGCACACCTGTAATTTCAGCACTCATGAGGCTGAGGCAGGAGGATCACTGCAAATTCGAGGCTAGCCTGAACTCTTTAGCAAGGGCCTTTCTCAAAACATAAAAAAAAAAAAAAAGCAAAGAATTTGTACAGACACATCACCAAAGAGGATATACTGACAGCAATAAACGCGTAACATAATTTTTAACATCATTAGCCACTAGTGGGAAGAGTTGGGGATTTAGTTCATGTGGTAGAGCACTTGCCTAGCAACCACAAGCCCCTGAGTTTCATCTCCAGAACCCCCCCCAAGAAACCATTAGTGATATGTAAATTAAAGCTATAATGAGATGCCACTACACACCTACTGAAATGATTGAGTTTTTTTTTTTTTTTTTACCAAGAAAATGTATTGGTACATTGTATACATAATGATCATAATCAACATGGTTATTTTGTACCTGTACATGATACATCTTGGTTTTCCCCCCTCTTCTCCCCTTCCCCTCCCCTCCCTTCCATTCACCCACCCCTCCCTATTTGCAACAAGTGTAGTTACACTTTTCCATTTTTTCCCCTTTCATCTTACTTTTCTTTTAACCTTCTTCTTGAGATTTTTTTAAAGCATATTTTAACTGACAATATCAAGTGCTGATAAGCATGTGGACCAAGGGCAATTTTTATAGATTGCGAGTAGGAATTAAAAAATGTTTAGCCACTCTAGAAAAGAACTTCATATTTTTCTTTATAAAGTTAAATATATGCACATCATGGGCTTGTCAATGTGATACTTAAGTACTTTGATTTGAAATTTAATGTCTGCACAAAAATAGATTCACAAATGTTCAAAGAAGTTCTTTTCACAACCATCCAAAACTGGGAAAAGTCCAGATGTGGTTCTAAGTGAATGGATAAATACTCATCGATGGAATACTATTCAGCAATAAAAAGATATGAACTCTTAATAGACATGACTTGAATAAATCTCAAATGCATTATGGTGAGTAAAGGAAGTCAGTTTCAGAAGGTCACATACTATATGCTCTGAATGATTCTTTTCATACATGACACTCTCAAAACTACAGAACTATCCTCAGGAAGAAACAGACCAGGGGTGCCAATGCCCAGCACTGGGCATGGTGTGACTGAAGAGGGAGATACAGGGACTTTCAGGGGTGCTGAGATTTTTCTGGTTGCAGTGGTGGCTACCTGAACTCACACATGTGTTAAAAAAAAAAATTAAGGATTGATTTAATTAACATATTAAGTTTTTATTTGAAGGCAATTTTGTAAAGTAGTAAAGAAATGGTACAGAGAAGAGACCAAAGCCTTGGATTTTAGAAGAAAATCAAGATGGAAAAAGGAAGTAAAATCTGGAGTGAAAGAGGATAATCAGACAAAAAGAACTCAGAGTTGATGGAATAAATACACATGGAGTTAAGAAATACAACAGGGCTTCTCTGGCTTCCCACAACAGCCTGCCTAGACGACACCATGCCTGGAAGGGGCTCATCATGATTCTCGTGTCAGTCGCAGCATGCAATACCTAGTCCAGTTTGGACCTAAAAATTTAAAGAAACTCCCGGAAACAGGGAAAACCACTCACTGAAGTAGACAAGTAGAAGCAACCAAATGTCCATCAACACATAGATAAAGAGAACGGGACATTAGCATACACTGAAATATTGTAGTTCAGCCTTTAAAAAGAAAAAAGCCCTGTTACACAATACACCACGGATGAACCTTGAAGACATGGTGCTGCAAATAAGCCACAAAATAATAGATACTGTATGATTCCACTTACATAAGATCTCTAGAGTAGTCAAAATCATAGAAAAAGAAAGTCGAACGGCGGTTTCCAGGGGCCAGGAGGCTAGAGGATTTGGGGAGTTGTTTGATGAGCAGAGTTTCAATTTTGCAAGATGAAATGTTCTGGAGATGTGCTACAGAGCACTGTGTGTAGAATTAACACTACTGAACTGTCCACGTAAAAATGGTTAAAATGGCAAATCTTATATTGTGTGGGTTTTTTTTTTTATTGCCACTTTTAAGAACACACATACATAAAACAAAAAAACAAATTTCTAGGCCACTGCCCTGATCTGAAGGAGATTCTTGGCAATAAGCCTGGAATCTGCATTTTAACAAAAGCTCCCCAGTGGTTTCAAAACACTCTCAAATGTGAGATGCCCTCAGTGAACCTCTGCCTTACCTCCACCATGTTGAGGGGCAAGTGGGGCTTCCCTGGAACGCTCCACACACAACAGTCCACAGCAGCTGAGGCAGCCCACATAGGTAAATTTTAAGGCTTGCTATAAATGATTAAGACAGGAGTGAGAGAACCAGCACTTAACTTTAATGTGAACATATTCACTGTTTTCTTTCTTTTCTCTGCCTTTGACTCACTAACTTACCCTGGCCTGGCCTCAGTTTCCTCTTCTCTAGGCATTATAGGCCTTAGTCCTTTTCAGCTGCTGAGTCTACAGATTTATGATCCACCTCAGCTGTGTCCTCAAAAGGGAGCTGGGAAGTGGAGTCTGGAATCTTCAGGGACTTTCAAACTCTAGAAAGTACTTAAATGGCCTTTAAATGACCTTTTAATGGCCTTTTAAGTCCAGGCCAATCTTTGTGGTCCAGGTCCAGCCTGGACATGATACGGGGTAGGTTAGGGGCAGGGTAGGCAATGAAGGTGAAACTAGAGCTGCTATCTATTTAATGGTAAGTCAATACTTCTAGTGAGTAGGAAATTTAGTGTTACGACCAACCTGGGATGGAATGGAAAAGAGACAATCAGAGTGTATGACTAATTGTAAATATTGTTTTAGCAAACTTTTTTTTTTAAAGTGTGTGCGGGTGTGTGTGTGTGTGTGTGTGTGTGTGTGTGTGTACACTGAGTCATGTGAAACATTCAAGAGCAGGTTTATTGTGAGGAGAGTTATGCTATTGTAAGAAACATTTAAGAGTTTGAAAAATGCTCATATGGGACTCTATTGCAGGGAGAGAGGAAGAAAAGGTGTCTCACCCGGCCTGAAACAGCCCTGAGAGAAGGTGAGGAGCACAGCCAGCTTGGAAACCTGCCCATGATCTGAATCCCCAGTATGACCCTCTGAAAATCATCCTGGACTCCTTGAGAAAAGGAAAGAGAAGGAGGCTTCTCACATTCAGAAAATGGCCCTGGCCTCTTCTTGAGTTCCTGGGCACTGGCCTACGCCCATGGCTCGGTTTTTCTGTGTTTTTTACCAAATGACTCACTGTGCAGAACCACCAGGGGCTGGGCACCAGCCACTGTGTCTCATGAAGACTTGATATTTCCAGGATTCAGAATGACCCAAACAGGATTTAAGGGACTCAATTTGCAATTCTCATTCCAAGTAGATTTGAGGTACCCATCTCCATCTCAGCAGGGAAGATGAGTCCTGTTGATAGAGTCTGCACTTCAAAGCTCCCCACCTTATCTCCAGGTGAGGGAGTCCTGAGTAGGATGTGTTACTAATTACTCAGACTTTGAGGAAGCCAGGAAGTCTGTAGCGTTGCTATCAGTTTTACATTCATTACTACACAGCACCTAGGCAGCTATTCTTCCTCCTGGTTTAGGAGGTTACTTTTCACACATAGCTAATAAATGGTAAGAGGGAATTTGAACTCAAGCTTGTCTGGCTTCAAAGTCTAAACTTTTCCCACTATATCAGGGTGCCTTTTTTATTGGTGAGGAAGCACCCTCCCTTCTTATGAACGTGGATCTACTTTACTTTGAGCTGTTTTAAGGTATTATTATTATCGCCTATTGTGTAAGTATTCTGCTCTCCCAGGAGAAGACCTCAGACCACCCTGAGGAACCGATGATTCCAGTGCGTTACAACGCACTAGGCTGCTAGGTGAGCGTTGTTTGAAATGGGAATTGAAAGTCATAAAGGATGATTGTTCATCTTATCCACTTCTTTGAAGAGATGATAGATGATAGGAAAGTTAAATATATAGAAACTGAGCATAGCGACTATTGCTTCACATGGAATTATAAAGCTAAATTTCCAATAGGTGCAGTATTTGAGCCAAATAGTTTATATATAAGAAAATAGTTCCAGAATTATAACAGAAAATATTAGCAAATTCAAAATGCGCAGTTCTTTTCTTTTTTTTTATTTTAAACCAAGAACATGTATTGGTACATTCTACATACAATGGTCACATCCATTACATTAATTCTGTACCTATACATGATGTATCTTGGAAAATGCGCAATTCTTTTCATAAAGCTTCTATCTGACCCTTTCAGTACAGAAAATCAAGTCAACATATATCAGCTTTTCATAAATGTACAACTAGTACATAAAAAATATTTGCAATAAGAAGTTGCTGCTTTAAGATCCAACCCTTTGAAAGCCATTTAGCACTCCTGCATTTATTTTGGCTCATTTTTAGCTCTTGAGATGAGACATTTTCTCAACCCAAACAAGCTTTCACAAAAGTACATGTACGCTGGTTACTGTAGTAAATAACTAATGAATGAAATTTTAGAAATCCATTATCCACACCTGGTGCATGCAACATTGTCAGGTCTCTATGCCATCCATTATGTATTTCATGGTTCAATGTGGTAGGAAGTGAGATATGGCTTGAAGAATGGGATTAAAGGCAGAGGACCCACAGCAAGCAAAAATGAGTTTATTTCAGGTACTCCTCCCAAGAATGTATTGCTTTGTCCTGAAATTGGAAGAATTGACTTTGAAGGACAGAGGGAATAAGCCAGAGAAGTTGTTCTAAGCCATGTACATTAGCCAATAACCAAGGCAACTTCCTTTAAGCAACGAGATTGTCCATCAACAGGCAGGATTCCACAAAGCATTCAAACGCTCTATGTCAAGGCAATTTCTTAGGCACAGTTTGTCTAAAAATTACACTGTGGAAAAGGGCCAGACTAACTCTACGACTGCCATGGGGACTTAATTCCACAAGTAAGGAGAAAAATTAAGAGGTCTACAGTTTATCACCGAAGATAGGAATCCATCTCAAAATCATCAAATATAAAAGTACCTAGGCATTCATTGCTAGGCAACCCTCTACAACACATCCAAAAATATACTGGGGAGGGGGCTGGGGTGTAGCTTGGTGGTAGAACATGTACCTATGTGAGATCCTGGGTTCAGTCTCCAACACCAAAAGTGCCTGAGTGTCTGCATTATGTTTAAAAAGCATGCAGTTAAACTCACAATACTTGTGTGTGTGTGTGTGTGTGTGTGTGTGTGTGTGTGTGTGCGTGCATTTGTGTGTGCATGTGCATGCACATGCCAGGGTCCAAACCCAGGGCTTCATATAGGTTAGGCAAGTGCTCTACCACTGAGCTACACCCCTAGCCCCACAACAATTACTCAATGAAGTCTCCAGTATCCACAGAGATTATATTCACCTCTTAAAGGGCTTTAATAGCCCTTAACATTTTTTATGAAACTCAACCTGATAAGGCAGCACTAATTTGAAGAGTATTCTTGGGTAATATTGGAATGAGTAGTTGTAGAAAAGGGACCTAAATCTCACTTCAGCACAGTAAGTTTTTAAGGTATGCAAAGTTTTAAAGAGTCAAAGTCTGGAGTGGCGCGTGTAAGACATGCTTGCCCAGGAAAACAGCTCAAGCTGCAGAAAACCAGAACGCCCCTCTGCAGTGTCTCAGAAGTTATACAAGCTCCTTAGTTTTTCTTCTCAAACCAAAGAGACTATCTTCTAACATACAACATGGAATGTTTACCAAATCCCCACCCTCTGGGAAAGCTGGATTTTTCACAGGCACATTATGAAAATGGATTCTTATCTTATACCATATAGAAAAACCAACTCAAGAGAATACGGGGGGGAAAGTTCCTTGACACTGACCTTGGCCATGATTTTTTTGTTTGTTTGTTTTTTGCTGTCTTACAAAAACTCAAGCTATGAAAGTAAAAATAATGAACAGGACGTTTCAAACTGAAAAGCTTCTGCCTATCAAAGGAAATAATCCACAAAATAACAGTCAATCTACAGACCAGTAAAAACTATCTAGATACTACATATCTAATAAGGGGTTAATAGCCAACATTTATATAGAAGACTCACAACTAAATCACAACCTGACTTAAAAATGGGTAGAGAACCCAAACAGACACCTCTTCAAAGACACAAAATGGCCAACACGTATACAAAAAGTGTTCAGCATCACTTGTCATCAGGGAAACGCAAACTGAAAGCAATAGGAGATATTATTACCTCATACCTTTAAGGGTGGCTACTACCCTTAGACTACCCTTCTACAGGAGATAGCATAGGGCGTCAAGGGTACGAAGAAAAGAGAACCTGGTACACTGTCGGTGAGAATGGAGATTGGTACAGTCATATGGAAAATAGTAGATAGGTTCCTTAAAATATTAAAAATAGAGCTACCATTGGATCCAGCAATCCCTCTTCTGGATAAACTCAAAGATGATGAAAATCACCACCTCATAAAAACATCTGCACTCCATGTTCATGGCAGCAATATTCTTAATAGGCAAGATATGGAAACAACTCAGTATCCACCAATGAATAAGTGGAAAACCTGACTGCGGAAATACAGTGAAACCAGTGGAGAATGCTTTGTCATGTCTTACTAAGACCCTGTTGTGGCTAAAATAAGAATGAGATCTCACCAGGCTAAAATGGTTATTCTAATTTATTGAAAGAGTATCAGAACTGTGGTATAGTCTTCATTTTAGTCCAGGGGTATGGTATGATCAGTACATCCCTTAGGTCACCTCTGAGTAATTAAGAGTTTATGCACTTTGTCCCATCCAAATGTGGGTCTCCATTGGACCAAGTGGTGCCTCTTGTTTCTACTAGCTACATTTATGACTTGAGTGGTTGCCTGAGATTTTCAGTTATACTCCTCTCCCATTCTCTGTGTCTCTCCCCTCCCCCTCTCTCTCTGTCTCCTTTGGTCTAATATAGTTGTCCCATAGTTATCTCTCTTGCTATGGCATCAGGTGGAAGACATCCTTACCAAGAGGTCTCTGGTACTTCAACAGTTACTTCATATGCATTGAGCTAAGTCTACTTTTTAAAAAGATAAAATAACCATATTTTCTTGCAAGAAAAAAGCTCTTTTGTAGAAACGTCATGCTAGTTTAGAGGCCCACTTATTCAGGCACTGCTGACTGAGAGCACTTTCTTAGATTTCTAGACATTCTCTTTGGAGGAACAGAACTATTTTTACACATATTTCTTCCACAGTCACCCTCTCTGAAAGGGTATCTCTTAAACCATCCTAATTCCCAAAGGCACCTGGCCAGTTCTGGTCATCTAGATAAGAAGGCTTGGTGGGGCTGTCCAAATGTTTTTGCCCCTAAGGCCCACTTAAATCAACATGCAAGCTTATCTTCTGGAGTCTGCAACCTGAGGTTGTAACTCCTCCTTCGCACTTCCTTCCTGGCAGTTTAGCGAAGTAACATGTGGGTGAAAGTGAGCCTGATTGCCCTGTGCTTTCAACACTTGCCTTTCACTAACTTCAATATTGCTGACTCTAGAGATGTTCAGCTGGAATGTCCACTGCTAGCAAAGTTTCTAGAGTGGTCATTAAGACATACAGCTTTGGCCTTTGCATCTGGACACGTTAATGTGGCCCAAATGAAGTACGGAAGTCATGTGAGGTCACTCGGCTTCGCCATCAAAATAAAGTGAAATCAGAAGTGGCAGATTTCCAGTGTTAACAACCTGTGTCTTCTCTAAATTCATAGTAGATTTGGAAGGTCCATTGCAAAGAAAGCCGAAAGGCCCATAAAGTGAAGCAGTCTGGCTAAAGGATTTTGGTACTACATATTGGTACAGCCACATGGAAAACAGTATGGAGAGTCCCAAGGAATTTAAAAATAGAACTACTATATGACCCAGGGCCTTTGCTGGCTTTGGAATGTCTAGGTGCCTCCACGTATGCAGTATTTCCAAACTACTAAAATTTGTGTTAGTCGGTAGATAATCTGAGTAAATCATTAATACTTAAGAGACCCAAATCCTTTCCCTATTCACTGCAATCTTAGTTCAGTTACAATCAGCAGCATATACTGAAAACTACCAGGTGGTAGACCATGCTTTTCTTTCCCTTCCACAGTATTTCTCGCCTTTCACTGGCATCAAGATCACTGGCTGGGGGGGTGAGGGGTTGGGAAACTAGAGATGTTCAGAACACAGATCCCAACTCAGATCCAACTGACCTAGACCCTGGTCTGCTGTAGTCTCCCCAGATGATTCCAGTGTGCAGCAACATGGAACTTCCACCACCAACTCCAGAACTGCCCTAGTTCTATGGCAAATCCAACAGAATTTATATAAGCGATCTGTTTTCCCCTTCACCCCAGAGAAGATAAGACTTGGAATTAAATCACCCAAGGGGTTAAACGGATGATAGGATTAGGGATAAAGGATTAGAAAAAGAACAAAGAAGAGGGAAGGGTATTAAAGTACTTTATGCTTACTGCCTCGTTTAATCACAATCGCCACCCCAGGGTAAGAAAAACGAAGACCTAAGAGATTAAACAAACAACTTGCTAGGTCATTCAGCCAGTAAACAACACAACAAAAATTTAAACTAGTCTCTCCCTGCAAAACCTAGATTTTGTCCAAGCTACCTACCCATCCTACAAGTCTAACTGTAAGGCTCCCACTCCATATATATAACCTCCTGTCGTTATTATCAAGCAGATGCGAATCTGGGTGCCAAGGATATCCCTGCACCCACACCCAGTACGATCTTGTGCAGTCAGTGTATAACCTGACTGCTGCTTTCAGTTGTCCTACTTCATCTTACATACTGTCTTACTTAGTTCTACTCCATGAGACAGAAAATCCAAACTAGGAATGGTGCAATTTAGATAGGTGTTTCTTTCTTTCTATTGTAGAAGTCCAGAAGTAAGTGGTTCAGGGGGATTCCACATTATTAGGAACTACATATACTCCTTCTATCTTGTTCTCCTTTGCTGGGTACATGGCTTCTTCCCATGGTCCAAGTTTCTTGGGTTCCATTCATTCTGTCAAATTTCAGCCAGAAGCAAGAAAGTGAAGAAAGGCATGCTCCCCGGCTCCAAGGACACTTCCTGTGAGCTGCATTCACTAGCTCTGCTCACACCCCATTGGCCAGAACTTAATCACATGGCCACAACTAGCTGAAGAGGAAATGAAGACTTTACTCAAATCAGCCATTTGCCCAACTAAAGGGAGGTGTTCTTTCACTAAAGAGGAAGGGTACAATGGGACACAGACATGTTTTCCTGCCTGATTCTCCAGTCTTCCCCTTGAGGACTGCAGCCCTAACCTGAATGACAAGTCTGGGAGCCATATCTAGCCTGCCTTCTTTGCCCTGGTTTCCCTTGAAGTCCCACAGCCTTCACCTTTCACCTCAGACTTCTGGGTAAGAATGTACCTTCAATTTCTGTGCCTTTTGCTACTAGGCTCTACCTTCCAAACTGAGCAACTCAGCACCAAAAGCTTATGGGATGGACACCGAGTCTCTTCAGACATTGTGCCTTTACTTCCTAGCTGCCCACTTTCCAGTCAGTTTTGAGCCTACTCAATGTCACTGGGCAGGATAGGCAGGCTGGGACCTCCAGGCCGCACTGGTCTGCCCAGTACTATGCTCATGTCACAGATCTCCCACAACTCTGGCTACAGCCATGACCTCAAGGTAAAGTTGGCTGCCAAGGTGAAGTGTAGAGCAAAGAGCCACTGGTATGAAGAAGCAACCTGGAACGAGTCTGGATTCTCCCGTTTAGTAGCTGCGTGACCTTTCTGGGCTCTTTTCCTCATCTCTAAAGTGAACATAATGGTTTTTGTTTCACGTGGCTATGGTGGAAATTAAGTATGATAATGGATGGGAAAATATTTACTAAAAAGCCCATTATAGATGACTAGAAGCATCTTCCTTATCTCTTATCTCTAGTCTAGAGTCTAAGCACCTCCTCACCTCCCAGAGGTTTTTGGAACTTTCCATCTTGTTCTATTTTTATTCTGCTTCCTCTTCCCCTTTTCTTACAGTAGTTACTTTGTCCTGTCTTTCTTATATACTACTTTTGTTTTGTTTTGTTTTTTTTGGTGCTGGGGATTGAACACAAGGCCTTCAAACTGTGCTACATCCCCAACTTTTTTGTTTTGTTTTGTTTTGTTTTTTGAGACAGGGTCTCGCTAAGTTGCTCAGGCTGGGCTCAAACACACCATCCCCTGCTCAGCTTTCCACAGTGCTTGAATTACAGGTGTGTGCTACCATACCTGGTTCTTTCCACATTTCTTTACAGAGCTGTGCAAGAAAAGAGAGAGAGAGAGAGCAGTTAAAGTAGGAAGATCTAGATCAGTGATGGCCAAACTATGGCACGTGCACCGCAGAGGGCAGTTTGCATCATTGAAAGCTCTAAAAGGTTTGCCGTCACTGGGCTAGATGAATAAATAGCTCCCTCACTGGATCAGAGGAATGACTGTGACAATGAGAACAGAGGCTGCCCTAAACTCGTCATAAATAAAAAGCCATATAAGCTTCGCAGCACCCAGTAAGGTAGAGCCTGTGGGAGGCAGCCTCTGAGACAGCCCCTCACTCGTCCCTCCCCTGTGCTCTCCCTCTTGCTTATTCACTCTATGGGAAGACAACTGTCATGTTGTGAGTTATCCTGTAGAGAGACTCAAGTGGTAGAAAACTGAGGGCTCCAACCAACAGGCAGCAAGGACCTGGGCCCTTCAGTCAGACAGCTCACCCCTGAAGACCTGAGTCCTGCCAAGCGCCACCTGAGTGAGCCCGGGACGTGCCCTTGCCCGGCTGAGCCTCTACACAAGACCACAGTCCCAGCCCACTAACCTTGGCCAGAGGCACCCAGCTGAGCTGCCCCAGATTCCTGACTCACAGAAACTGAGATACTTATTGATTTAACCGGCTAAGTTCTGGGGTGACAGCTATAGACCTATTGTTATCTCCTCTGTTTGGCAGAGAAGAAACCAAAGCTCAGAAAGAGGTTTGGAAATTTTCAAGTTCACACAACTTGCAAGGGTCAGAGTGGGGATCCAAACCCAGGAACTCCAGTTTAAGAATCTTGCTTTTATGTTGCCCCAATAGGTATGTTTCAATAAGTAGGTGTCCACACATATATACAATGTAAAGCTTCTGATGCTAAAGATGTAGAGTCTTGAAATCAGAGAATGGACACGTTGGCTTACATTTCAAGCTTATTAGTTCAAGTGAAGCACAAATTAATTGTAAGAGGCTCCAAACCTAATCAAAGCCAAATCAACACCAAATTGGGGGAGAAAGAAGATAGTGTGTAAACTTTAGTCTGGTATTGGCCATACAAGTGGTGCTCAATAAATGTTTATTGATTCATTCATTGGGCTAAACTGATTGTTGAACAGCCACCAAAGAAATATTGACCGAATTTTTGGAATTACAGAATGAAATTATGTTCTCTAAAAATAGACACCTAGGGGTGGGGTATAGCTTGGTGGTAGAGTACTTGCCTATCATGTGTGGAGCCCTGAGTTCAAACTCCAGCACCCCCTCCAAAGACACAAGAGTGATTCATCTATCTTGCCTCCAATGGAGTTGTCTTTATCTGGAATCCACTTCTGATGTCAGCAACTGACAGAGAAACATACTGTGTATCTGTCCTCAGGTACTCTACACACCTTGAAGTCAGCTTTTATGGAATGACTGTGTGAAGTCTATAGTCAGATGACCTGCTGGCTGTGACATGGGCCATTGTTTTTGTTTATTCTGAGATACTGTCTCTATGAGTTGCCTGGGGTAGGCTCAAACTTGGCATCCTCCTGCCTCAGCCTCCCAGTGTGCTCTGCCTACAGGCCTCTGCCACCGTGACTCAGCTCCTTCTGTTCACTGTCACATCACCGGGATCCAGGAGGGGTCTTCTCTCTGCTCTCCTGCACAATCTCTGCATCAAGGGAGCTCCTATTGCACTGTCCTCAGTGATGTCCTTGCCATGTAGGTGAGGTGGCATCACCAAGTTTTTTGCTTCTTTTATAAATTCCTGTACACTTCCTTCTACAGTTTCTCTGCCTTACACATACATACCCATTCTATTCTCTCTCCTTCAAGGCTTTTTTTCTCCCCTCTCCCTCATCTTCCTTTACAAAATATCTTATTTGGGAATGATGAGGAAATATAAATTGATAGTCTGCACTCATAGGTCAAAAAAAAAAAAAACTACACAGTGACTGTCACATAGTTGGTGCTTGAGGAATAGAATCTTTCTCAACTGAACCCTCCCAGGTTGGACAGAGACAGGGCCTGGGAGAAGGTGCTCAGTTCCCTAACTCGGATAGGGAGCTGAAGGAAAGAAAAATATTTATTATTTACATCAAGCCCTACCTTCTGTTTATTTTATATGGTGGAAAAATGAAGCTGGGAGAACGGACTACAGGTCACTATTACTAGTGAGGGGCAGGGTCCAGGGAGGAGCTACATCTTCCAATCCAGTGGGAGTCACCTGGGGTACAAAAGCCTCTTGCTCCCCACTGGTATGAATCAGAATGGCCTGGGTGGCAGTGGTGGCCACCCCTTCTCAAAAAGGGGCCTTGGATTCTGGACCAGACTCCACTCCTGGTCTTCAGCAGGCTACTCTGAGGCTTTAAAAGCACGTCTCCCTGGGGCTGCCTCTTATTCGGGTTTACTGTTCAGCAGACCGCCCTAAACACCCCTATCACTGGGCTTAGCCCTTTCCTCCTCCTCCGGCTCGGTGCTGCTGGCAAGCTCCCCATTCTCACCTTCTTCCAGGCTCCAAGAGCCACGCGGCGCTGGCGCAGGTCTCTGCTCCTGCGGCTCCCGTGCCTTGATGAGGCATGTTTAATCTTCCACCCGGATTATTTAACCTCCACATCCTTGTTAACAAACAGCCATTATTAACGAGATGGGAGACCACATGAGGTGGGCTTCTGCAGACCATGCAAGCTCCCTTGGCTATTCTGCAAGCAAATTCATAATCCGCAGCGACTAAGCCACCCCAACCCTCCTGCACAGAAACTGAGCAGAACCGGAGTGGGCTGGGCCCTTCCTTGGAACCCCCAAGGTTGGAGGATGCATCCTCTGTAAGACCGAACTGCCTCGCTCCCTTCCCTCCTTTCCTCCCTTGCTCTTTGCTCTCCCAAGGGGTTGCTACAGTGCGTTATAAATTTTACCTTTCCAATGTGTAGGAGAAGCGAGAGGAGGCTGTGTCCCAGCTCCGGGCCTGCCTGTCCCTGAGGACACCAATTAAAGGCACTAATTGGACAGCAATACATCAAAGTCGCTCCCCGGAGTGGGTCCTCACAGCTCCAGGAATCCGTTAGTTGGGCTTTTGTTTCAAATACAGAAATACAGATGAGGGGAGGGGAGGGAAAAAAACACAAACACCTCGATAAGGGCAGGACCGGGATATTGCGCGTGCTGTACCGCATGGACGTCTCCTCCACCTGGGTGTTCTCTGGGAGCCGCTTGCTATCCTCATTTCTTCCAGGCTCAGCACATCAAATGATCTTCCCTGCTTTCCTGTTCTGAGTCCACCTCCCTTAACTTCCTCCAAAGAAGCCTGCCTGGAAGGCTCTCTCCCTGCGAGGTGCGCACAGAGCCGGCAGATGCGGCACCTGGTGATAGCCGAGCACACCAGTCAACATTTGGGAGAAACAAATACATCAACCCCATGCTCACCTCCTTGTTTTCTGGTCTTTCCCTAAACAGGCTGAAAGTAGACACTTCAGGGAGGTACCTGTTTCCTGGAAGTTGTGACAGTCACCTCAACAGCAGTGGGTCCCCGTGAGGCTCTTGGATGCCAGAGGAGAGCGACCCAGCGGACTGGCCTCACTCGAGAGGGATAATTTCAAGATTCAAGAAGGGGTGCTTCAGGGGGGAAGCAAAGGGCTCTACTTGGGGAGAACAGTATGCTATTCTCAGGCTCCAGAGCTCAGGGATGCCGACCAGGAAGGGCCCCAAATTCGAAGGACTAGAACAACTCCAGAAGCGCCTCAAGCCCCAGGATGGCAATGACGAGGGGCCCGGTGAAAAGGGGCCCCTTCCCCGCTGTCAGTTTAGAAGGAGGCTAAGTTTAAAAGGAAGGTGCGTGGGCTGGGGATTTAGCTCAGTGATTAGAGTGCTTGCCTTGCAAGCACAAGGGCCTGAGTTCGATCCCCGGCACCACAAAAAAAAAAAAAAAAAAAAAAAATTAACCAAAAAAAGGAAGGTGCGCCTCCAGAGTCCACTAGCAGCCGCAGCCCAGTATTCGTCAACGTCAGCGAGGCTTCCCCACCTCCACCACCAAGGCCCTGCCGCTAACTGACGGCGGTGTCAGATCCAGGCTGGAGTCCCCAGCCATGCACAAGGAGGGACTGAGACTCGGGCCCAAAGCGGAACGCACTGAGTTCCATCCCCAGCACTCCCACACACAAAGTGGCCTGCCCTGGGGTTGGCGACCACGTGGCCGAGTTGCTCCAGATGCCCATCCCCGGCTACCCTAGCTGTGGCCTGTGCCAGGGAGGTGAAAGCTTGAAGTAGGCCAGGCAAGAGGGTTCCTGTATCGCCACGTCAGTCACACGCAGGCGCACAGGAGACTCCGGCTTACCTGGGCCCTGGAAAGGTCAGAAGTCACGCAAGCACCCCTCATCCTGTGGGGGCACTCTCACTCCCTTCCCTCCAGTAGTCAGATTCGAATGACTGCTTTTGAACTCATTTGTTACCAACCCAGGCATTTGTTTTCCATTTTATAAACGCTTCCCTTTAAGTAATTGTCCCTGTTAACAGCGTATACCTTTCAGCAGCCCTCACTGCGCTATAAATAATCTGGATGAAGATGCAAGGATATGACTTTCACAAGATTGGACAATTGATTCAATCTGTGACCCGCGATCGCGAATAATATTGGAAGGCTATTTAAACAGATGAAGGCCTAAATTGTCTTGCTTGTATCTGAATTAATTTCTCATTCATCATCATTATGAAGTGATTGGTCTATTCAAGCTCTTCAGCCTGCTGGAACGGAGCGGGATTTAAATGAGATTGTAACACAATTTAAATGCTTGCTGACTTTAACGAGGCCAATTGAGCGGCTGCAATAAATACAAATATTTTTCTAAACAGCCTTGTTTTAAATAATTACTTAATGCTTTCATGTTATTTTTAAGTGGCAATCTTTCTCTCTCCTGCTCAGAATATCACATACTTACTTGCTGAGAAGGCGGTTTTGGAAACGACTTTGTATTTGTTTGCTTGGTAGATGGTAGGATGCGTTTGGTGCTTGGTTTTCTTCCTCTCATTAGGGTCAATGTTCCCAGGTCCCAGAAACTGGTGCAAATGGCGAGCTGGACCTTAGTTTTGCCCTATTGCAATCTAGTGTCTTCCCTGCCACACACACCCCTCCCCCCCACCCCGTAGGCTCGGGTGATGGAAGAGATTTGCGGGTGCATCTAGTTACTTACCCAGATCTCTTTTAGCTAGGTCCTGCAAACGAATCTGTGCCGTTGCACTTACGAATGACACCCTGAAGAGTGGCATCATTTCTGATTTGTCCTGATGACTGTCATCATCTTGAACAAATCAGAGTTCCAACATATCTCAAAGATGTCCCTTAGGAAGTTCAATCTTAGACCAATTTGACTCTCCTGCGACTGGAATGGGTGGAAGCAAGCTGAGGATTTCTTTGCACAGAAAGAAAACCTGCCTCAACAAATGGTTATAGGTGTGGGAATGGGGACATAATTAGAGAAGAAATTCCAATTTCTGCTCTAACTCCCCCTACTATCCTGGAGTGATGGTGCTCAGAGAGGACACAGTGGGTGAAGCTCTTCCCACTTGGAGAATGTCATCTGTCTAGACATCTTCAGCAGCGGACCACTGCAACACCCACGCTCTCCGGCCCGACATATGGTGGCGGGTGTTTCCTTCTTTGGGGAATAATGGAAGCAACCGAGCGAGGGAGAAGCCCGGGGAACAAAAGAACCTTTTAAACTTAAATGAAGGGGGGCAGGGTGGGGGGTGAGAGACTTACTGTGGGGACCCGAGGTCCTGTCTGGGTTGGCTGTCTAGAGCCAAGTTCCTCTAGGAGGGCTCTGATGAGAGGATGCGGTCCAAATCTCTTCTCCCTCTACCTGGCACAGGAAGGAGGATTCCACGCCTGGGGCGTTCCAGGGCAGGAGTGGAGTCTAAAGGTGGAGCTGATATAGTCACTAAAGAAACCAGCAAACAAAAGGGGTGGGGGTGAGATAAGGCTGGGAAACCAAGTGATTTGCTATGTAACTGGGCGATTTAATGCCAGAGTTAGGGAGCTGCTGGCTGGAATCATTTCGTCTTCGAGGCTCGGCAGAGCTCATCCGCTTTATCCTGTTGTTTAAAATGAGCATTATCCCAAACATATGCAATGCAATCAATTTGGTCACACTTACAAGAACACGCCTTAATAAGGCAATCAATCACACTCTAACAAGCCGGCGACGGGCTGGCCCTGCACGCACTGGGCTGCGGGCTGCTAGCCTCAGCGGCTGGGCGAACCGGCCTCGGCACCGGACCGCGTTCCCAGGCCCCGCCGCCGGCCAGCCTGGCGAGCTACGGGAAGATGTGAGTTGGGAGAGAAGTGTCAGACGACTCGGAGAACGGCTTCCGAACCCAAAAGCCGAGTGAGGGAGGAGGAAGCAGCGGTTTGATACCGGGATCTGGATCCTCATTTGCCCACCTGCACAATGGATATTGGGACGGAGACACGAGGCGCAGCTAAGAGGCGACGCTGCTAAAGTTGAAAAAACGAAAATGATACCGTGCCAGGCCCTGCTGTCCAGTCCAGCCGTCGCGTTCTACCGACAGAGACGTGCGGCTGTAGATGGGGCAGGGCCTTCTTCAAGGTCCTCTCCCACCTCCAACCAAATAGGGGCGTGTCAGGCCAGATGGGCTTGCCCGGTGCAGGTGGGGGAGGGCAGACCGAGCATGAGAAGTGGTGCCTAGCGCCAAACCGCAAACCTTGGCAAAAGGGAAATTTCATTATGAAGTAATGAGTAATTCCTCCTGGCAAGATGTATTGTTATATCTTCCACTTCAATTTGGAGGAAGAGAGGCTCAATTACCCAGAAAATACAGTCAATTAAAGGCTGCTGATTGGACACGAGGCCGGATCATCGATCTTGTACTTTCCAATATCGTTGCAGACACCTCATTTTCCCTCCCTATTAACTGAAAATACGCCTGGCATTAAGGCGACCCTCAGCCCATTTACCTGTCGCAAGCAATCTCTGCCCGACGCGGAGCAACCGCGAAATCTGCCGGGATCTGGCACTTGCAAGCTTGGGGCTGCAGAGGGAGCTGCGCGGGTCTGGGAGAGAAGCTGGGGGTGGAGGTGTGGGAACTTCTGCGCAGGCTGAGCTTGGAAGGTTAGGGGCCACTATGCGCACGGGGGCTGCCTCTGGAGCCCCAGGAGTGAGGAGGGTAGTTGAGTCCCCACATTCCTGCCGAGACATGGGCAGAGCCCTGGGCTTCCATGCAACCCAACGCCTCCTATCCTCCCCAAAGGCACCCTCCTCTCTCTGCCGGGGCAGGACTTCAGAAGCAGCCAGCTTGCCTCGGGCTGGGCGGCGGTTGCTGCTGAGCCCTGCTTGTCCCTGTCCCCTAAGTGCCCCCAGAATTTCATCTTCCCCATGACTTCTAGTCTGAGAGTCATTCGGACCAAGAAGATCCCACCCTCCTCTAGCCTCTGCCCCTACCTTCAGGTGGGACCCAGCTAGCCCAGCAAACCCAGCTCTACAGTGCTCAAACTCACTGCCACAGCCCCACTTGCCCCACCCTGGGCTGAGGCAGGGGCAGGTCTCAGGGAGACAAAGCCAGGTCTCTTTTCCTCAGAGGATTAGAGCAACTCAGCAACGACCCATCCATTACAGGGGTGAGCCCCATCGTGTGTGGGGCTGGGGGGCGGAGCACGCACCCCAGGGCAGATAAAAGCCTCCCTCCACCTCCATGCAGTGTCTGGCTGGGGCCTTCGAGTGTCCAGTAGGGGCTTAGGAAACTCTTTCCTACCCAATCAATTAAAATAAGAGTCATTCTGTTGTCTGCTGAAAAAAAAATTGTAAATGCTAAAGTGAGAATCATGTCCAGCTTTTATTGCAATACGGTTAACAAATCGTAACAGCAAATTCTTTGGGCTTCAAAGGAAAACCCCAAACGAAACCAAATTCATCCCCTACAGGAAGAATCACTCCCTCCCAGTTGGGGTGAGGCTTGCATTGGCAGTAAAAGTTCTCCTCTTCCTCAAAAACTGGCTGCAAGAATGAGTATGGGAGTGAGAGTTTGGGAATGGATCCCAAACAAACCCCGGTGAAGGGGAGAGACAGACTCCCCCGCAGAGGGCATCTGAGAAGCCAAGCCCCTGTGGCAACGCGAAAGGTAAATGAGAGGGGGATGTAAAATGCCAAATGCAAAGGGAAGGGCCAGAAAGCTCCTGGTATGTGAAAGCGAATAGGCACAAGATGAAAATAGCCTGTAATTTGCCACCAGATACTGAGGGGGGAAGGTGAATTTCTGACTCCCTAAACTCTTCCCCGGGCGCCTTGTTAGCAGCTCAGCTCTGGTTTGGTGGCCAGCCGCCTGGTGATCATTATTATACATACATTCAACATTCAGAAGCCCTCTTCACGCACATCACTTGCTAATCAGGGTGTGTGCTGGGTCCTGGGAGAAGAGGTTTGGCTTCTGCCAAGGGGCCCTGAGGCCGCTGCGGCTGCAGATTCACCACCAACGTCAAACAAAAAGTGGAGGGAGGGGGGCTGGAATAGCAAGTTGAGAGTTGTCACAAAGCTGGAGTGAGGAAAAAGATCAGGTTCTGGTAGATGTCAAAACCAGAAGATGCTGTACAATTGGGGCTCTAGGAAGGTGAGCAAAGCCCCACGTTCTTGCCAAGAGGCAAGATTCTCCCTGGCAGTAAATCTTCTTTCTCTCTCCCCTAAATGGGCTGATATGCTGCCCTCTGCAAACCCCTTACCATACCTTGGGAAGGCTGGTGAAGATTAATCTCTACCTGCTCTGCATACACAGCATTTTGTTCTGAGACAAGGCAATTTCCCTTTCCAGTGTTTGGCCCTGGCAGGGGAGGGGGCCCAGGTGAGGATGTGAGGTGGGAGGATGGAGGCAAAGGGGCTGGATGCGGGTCACTGTTGCTTCTAAATTTTGTTTAGTGGTGGGGTCGTGGCCTCAACCCCAGTCATGAGTGGTGCGTCCGGTGAAGAACGATGAAAAGAACCCCAAAGGAAGCTCTCTCAACCTCGGCTCCCCATACCCACGCCGGCTCCCCCAAACGCCAGCCACTGCCGCTTCCGGGACCTCCCGACCCTCGAGGCCGAGTCCCGCAGGTCTTTTGAGGCCTTCTCCTTTCCCCTTGGTGTCTTGGGGGCAGGGAGGTCTTGGCCGAGTCCCCGGGGCCCCCCACGGGCATCCTGGAGCCGCCAGCCCGCGGGCGGCCCCTTATCTGGTGAGGGGAACCTCCTCCCTCTGGTCCAACGCGACGGAGGAGGCCTTGCTGAGCACGGAGGGAGCGAAGGTGAGGAAGGAGTCCGAGCGCGAGGTGGAGGCACAAGTGAAGTCCGAGGCGGCGGCGGGGGCGGCCCGGGGAGCCAGCCCGTTGGCGGGGCCGCTGTGGCAGGCGAGGCAGGAGCAGGGGCCGCCGGCGGAGGTGCCCAGTCCGTGCGCCGGGCCCGCCGGGTAGAGCGGCGGGTGGCGGAAGGCGCACAGCAGTTCGGGCCGCGGATAGGGCTGCGAGAGCACCCGGAACGTGTCGAGCGGGCGCAGGGGGCCGCTGAAGGGCGAGGCGGCGGACGCGGCGCCCAGGCCCACGGGCGAGTAGTAGGGCAGGGGCAGGTGCGACGGGAAGGGATAGGGCAGGCCGCCCGCGGCCGCCGCGTGGCTCATCATGTAGGTGTAGAAGGCGGGGTCGGCTGGGTGCGGCCACGTCATGGCCAGTCGCTGCCGCTTGTCCTTCATGCGCCGGTTCTGGAACCATACCTGGGAGAGGAGGCAGCATATTGGGCCGCTGGGCTAGGCCCAGTGTTGGAGCTCAGAAATCCTGCAGCTCAGGGGACAGTGCCCACAGCCCAGGGAGCAGCCTAAGCAGACAGCGCCCTCCCCCATCTGCGGCTAGGATCTCGGTCCCGTCCCGCCTTCCTCCGCGCGTGTGGCCAGGACCCCCAGGGCGTCAGGACCAGGTGCAGGTGTGCAGGTAGTCGGGGGACTAGGATTCCACGAGACTGAGGCCACAGAGCATTTCTTCAGAAATGTGTCCTCCCCTTCCCTCTCCTTTGGGACGCCCATCCATCCCTGTTTTCTATTTGGCTATGAAAAGAAGAGAATCAACCTCGTGGCAGCTGTGCTCGCCTACAGACTTAAGGACAGTAAATATTAAATCTGCACACTCCAGTCCAGATTCCCCCGCACACGATTTAGGGAGTGGGCTGTTGGTCTCTACTTCCTGCTAAATGGGTGCACACCCGCCTCCTGCGTGCGGGTCTCGCATACCTTGATGGTGGTTTCCGGCAGGTTTAAGGCAGCCGCCAGCTCGCATCTCCGCGGCCTCGATACGTAGTTCTCCCGGTAGAATTCCTTCTCCAGCCGCGCAATCTGCTCCCGGGTAAAGGCGGTGCGGTAACGCCGCATCTGGTCACTGGCGCTGCAGGCCAGGGTGCCTTGCGAGCCTCCCCCGCCGCCGCCACCGCCGCCGCCGCCGTTGGTCTTAGAGGTCTCGGTGCTGCCGTTTGGACTGCAGGCCAGTGCCTCGGAGCCGGGCCCTGTGCAGGGAGCCCAGAGCACACATGTGTGCACACACACGCACACACAACAGACACGAATGATGCTGACGGGGCTGTAGGCCCAAAGGGGGAGGGTTGAATAGGGACACCACCAGGCACCCTGGTCGCTGCCTCTGCTAGGGCTCTGGGGACTCTGGAAGAAGGGTCAGGGATTCTCATTGAAATGGGAACATAGGTGGCTTTGTGGAGGCCTGGTCTGGCTGCTGTCTGGAAGGCCTGGGTCTAGGGCTTGCTAAGTACAGAGGGTCCCAACTACCCTCCTCACCTGCCCTGAGGCACAGGCAAGGTGCACGCTTCTCCAGCTTTCGGCCCACCATTGACAGGAGTGGAGGAGGGGTACATATTTGGCAGGCAAGTAAGTGAAGATGCACCTTTGTGCCGGAGCATTGATGCACCGTAGGATGCTGGGTTTGCAGTGCATTTCCCTGCTCTTTAGTGTCTACCAGGACGCCAGCACAGGTGTGGGAGTGTTTACTAGGCTGTGTGTGTTGCAGAGATGGTATATCTGAGCAGAGGGCAGGTTGTTCTGAAGACAAGTTGAGGTTAGGTGTCTGGGTTGAGCAGCTAAATTGGTATGGGGTGGGGGTGGGTACTCAACCAGGTGTTGCCTGCCAAGGCTAAGCATCGGTCTCTCTCCCCTCCCAGGCTCTTCCTACCCTTCCCCAAGGCTTTGTGGAGGAGTGTCTGCTGATGAGCTCTCCCTCCCAGTTTTTTGCCCCTCTCAAGCTGCGTGATTGTTGGCACAGAGTGAGACTCTTTTCCGGGGCCACCCACTCCCCATTCCCATTAGCCTTTGGGGAGGAGGTCTCCAGTTAAAGTGGCTCCCCCACTTAGGGGCTACCCAGTGAAGGGTAGGGCTCTAACCCCCTGCAGCTCCTTTTCCTTTGGGTGGAGATGTGGGACTAGGAAGGAAAGGGAAGGGGGAGGGCCTGATCCCTGCCTTTTCAAATGCAACCGGAGACCAAAGGCAATTAGACCATTGGGACCATTTCCGACCTGGCGCCGCCAAGCCCGGGAAGTGACAAGGTAATTTGGACCTCTGACCGACGTGCAAACTCGTCGGAGGGCTGCAGCACCCGGGCCGCCAGA
The DNA here is from genome assembly GCA_004026905.1 of Hystrix cristata. NCBI lineage: Eukaryota > Metazoa > Chordata > Mammalia > Rodentia > Hystricidae > Hystrix > Hystrix cristata. Next base: position 47,023 of record PVJO010001061.1, read on the forward strand.
GTCCGCCGCGATTTTACGGTCCTTTATGGACTCCTGGCTTCCGCGCCTACATGCGCCTTACACCCCGCCAGCCACAAAGTGCCTGGACTCGCTTTTGATCTTGCTCTACCCAGGGGAAGGTGTCTTCGCCGCTCAGTTGAAGCATTACCACAAAGCCCTTGGGGGGGGTGCGTTTTGAATCTCCCAAGCCCAGAATTTGCGCCACCCCCCCCCGCCCCGGCATAGTTGTCGCCCTCAGTCCCACCAATGCCAGAATATAGGAGACCCCCTCCAGGGCTCAGACAGCAGGGAAGAGTTGGTCGGGTGGGTCCCCCCAGCCAGTCTGCCCTGGGGGAAAGGAGTGTCTTCCTCCTGGCCTGAGCCGAAGTGAAGGGTGGGCGCAGTGGGAGGCCCGGGGAGCGGAGGGGCGCGGTGGCTACCTTTGCTGTGCTGGTACTCGGCGTTCCCAGTGGCGCAGTCCGGGGTGCAGCTCACCTCGATTTCTTCATAGAAATCCGACTCGGTGTCTGAGCTACTGGGTTGCCCCTGGCCAGAGAGGCTGTCGGCAGGGGGAGCCGGGGGTCCCGGGCCAAGCATGGCCGCGCCGGCCGCCCGTGGCTCGGCGCCCAGCCCCGCGGCGCTGCCTGATAGTCCATCGACCGGCTCCTCCTCCGGGCCTCCCGCGCCGCGCTCCCGGGCAGCCGGCGGGCCGCCTCGCGGGCTCAGGCAACCGTGGGGCACCATCTTCTCGGGCGGCTCAGGCAGCGCGCTGCCCACGGCTTCGGACAAATTGGAGACCCTCTTGCCAACCAGAGTGCCAAGCTGACCCCCATCCAGAAACATAACCATGTCCTTTCGGCTCTCCATCCCGGGGCTCTCCGGAGGGGGAGGAGGGAAGCCCCAAGTGAGCTCCTAACCCCCAGCTCCCCGGGATTTCAGCGGTCAGACAGATCTTGGCTGCCAAAGGGAGCTAGGGAGGCCGGACGACCGGGCGGCAGCCGAGCGGCCGGAGCGCGGTGTCGACGGCGACGGCGGAGGTGGCGGTGGGGAGCTGGGGTCACCTTGTGATGCGAGCGCTCCTCGGTGCCGCACCGCCTCTGGGAGGAAGCCCCATTGCCCTCTTCTTTCTAAGCTGTCATCCTCCTGCTGCAATCGTCATTACAGTACCGCTGGTGACGCCACTGGGCGAGCGCAAGTGGATAAATAGAAACGTCTGCCACGGCGAAGATGAAAGGAGACCCGCAGCTAATGGCTCGGCAGTGATGCGCCAGGTGTGGGCCTCGCTCGAATGGGGAGGAGAGTGTGAAAACAGAGAGACACACACACTGAGAGGGGAGACACCCAGTCAGAGGGGATGCAAATGGAATTCCGCAGAAAGACAAGAGAGAGCTTAAGGAGCGCAGGAGTTCCGCAGGGGCAGCGGGACTCGGTAATTGAAAATGCTTTTGATTTTCCTTTTATTGTTGTTTTGGCTTTTGTTTTCTTAACTCGGCGCCTTGATCCAACACTGGTGAAAGAATCCATAACTGCGTTTTGGAGGTGTGAAGGCCGGCTTACAAGCCTCGAATCTCTCCGCGTTATTACAACTGCCTGTCCCGGTCAGCTAACCTCAAACTGACTCCAAAGAGTTTTTTACAAGCTACTGGAAAACGTATCCCCCGCCACAAGTTGGCTGGAGACTTTGAGCCTGGGGTATCCTTTGCTCCCTCTTTTCCTTCCCTCACTCCATCTGTCTCCTTCCTCCTGGGAACCAACGTTGGCTATCTTTCTTCCCCAAGGGGAAAGAGATAACTATCTTAATTTTTCTTTAGAGGACCTGTATTGCCTGCTGACTCAAAGTGTTCGATGATTTTTTTTTGTTTTATTTTGTTTTAAATTCTCCCTCCCAGTCTAGATCGCCTTAAGCTTTCCACAGCTATCTTGACCAGGAGGCGGCTATTCATAGAAGAAATCGCTTTCCGTTTGATCCGGCCTTGCTGGCACTTCAGGTATGTTGGGTGGGGAGAGGTTCTAAGAGTGGTCTCATTCCTTTTCTTGCCCGCTTTTTAAGGTATTCATTCAGAGTCAACGAATTCTCTGGGAAACAGGTTTTTCCAGTGAAGAGGTGCTGGCAAACGCAGCCCCTATTGCAGCAGCGCTGGAGGCCCCCAGCTGGGAGGCGATGCTAGCCCGCCCTCCAGGATTTACGGCCAGAGTTGAACATATCAAGCGTAGGGGGTCAGCAGAGGTTGGAGTCTTGGGGTCCTCCCCCCAGCCCTTCTCAGGGACCACAATCCCTGGCTTCAAAAGCTGGGGGTAGAAAAGAGAGAAGTCACTGAAAATGCCCTGAAAGAGCAAGTGCCCAGGTGCCTTGCTAAGTTTTGGGGGATGGAGGGCCAACTCCCATCTCATGGTGGGAGGATGTAGGGGCGGGGTTGTAGAACCTGATGCTTGGAAGAGGCTACAAACTCCCAGGAAAGTAGTGCCCAACCCTTTTACAATGGCCCCTTATGGACACTAAACAAGTGTAAGGGCCTGGCAAGTGGGCTGGCTCTTTCACCAGTTTGAAAAGGGCATGAGGTAGGCACCTTCTAGGCTAGCTCCTTTCTCAGGCCCCTCCCTAAGAGCTTCTAGTACTACTCAACCAGCTGGAAAGGGTGGTCCCTCTATATGGGTGGTTCCTCCCTGTTCTTAGGCAAAGCACCAGCATTTTAAGAAAAATCCTTCCAGCACTATCTTTTGGTCTTCCATCTCCTACTTTTCTCTCCTCCTTTTTCATTTCCTATACTCTAATTTCTCCCCACCCCTCTCCCAATCTTCCTGTCCTTGGGGTTAATGGAAGAGGTTGAGGATGCAAGAGATTCAAGGAAAAACAAAAATTGTCTCCCTACTTCTGCCATCCACTTCTCCCCAACTTCAATAAGATGTTCAGATGTATCTGGAAGGTAGTATCCACTCCCTGCACATCCCAAAGCCACCATCTGCTGAACCGTGCTAGTCCAGAAAACTGGGGAAATATTTCAGAGATTAGAGAGGAGCAATTGAAAGTGGAAGATCAAGTGCCATAAGGGGATGTCTGTAGATTCTGTCACGCCCTGCCCTTCCTCACATGCAGCTAGAGCCTGAGGGAGCCCTGGCTCACTCTTTCTCCTGTCAAAGTCCAGTGAGATTCCTGAGTGTCTGCCTTAGCTCTGCCTTGTTTGCCCACTGGGCCCTTCAAGCACTGGGCCTGGGTAGCACCCATCTCCCTCCCACCAGGAACGTGCCACCTTCTCACAGCCGCCTTACCGTCCCCACTCCTTGACACTAGGGCTCAGAGCAACTCCATCTGTCCCACCCCCCATTTAGCATTCAATGGGAATGTTCCATGTTTGATCCTCTTCTGCTCTGGATTCTCCCTGGAGATGAAAGCCGTAGTAGGATTGGGAGATCAAGGGGTGCCATTTAGTCTCCTTCCTGGGTGGGTCTGATGGAGCAGGACTGCATCCCTAGGAGGGGCAAAACAGAAGACTCTCTGCCTGAAGCCCCTGAAGACTTCTGCCCACTCTTTCAAAGCAGTGTCCGTGTTTTCAGTCTTTAGAAACCACTGAACACCCAAGTGCATGAAGGAAAAAAAAAATTCTGTCTTCTAAAAGCATCCTTTCATCAATGTCAGATGGAAAGAAGTCTGATTTTTAACCAGAAGAAGGTGAAAAGAGGAAGGGAAGAAATTGGAGAACAGTGGTTTTGGTTTGTTTGGTTTTGCTTTGGTTTGGTTTTGGTTTTGGTATGTTTATGGGTGAATATTTTAACAGCAACATTATCATTGTCTCATGAAGGTTATTCACAGTTTGACAGGGAAGGTAAAGTCAAAGAGTAGGCGAAGCCACGGCAACCCCACAAAAGCAAAGAGGGTGACAGCTGCCCATGTGAGGTCCGGCCCGCCGCTGGCACTCCTTAATTCCCCCCTGCCTCGCGGGCCTGCAGTCTGTCTCTTCCCCCGCTGGGGCGACAGGCTCGGGTCCAGCCGGCTCCTCTCAGATTGAAATTCTCGGGACTTCAAAAGCTGCCGGCCCGCTTCCGCCTGGGCTAGGCTGGGTGGGGGGTGGGTGCGAACCCCTGGGAGGTGACCTGGAGATAAGATGCGCGGGTCGTTTAAAATGGAATCGGAAGCCCAGCCCGGTCACCAGAAGTGCTGATCGCTGATCGGCTGACACAGCTTCGCTTCCCAAGAAAACCCCGCTCAGGAGAGGAGCCGCGAGGATTGGGTCTGCCTCAGTGGTCACAACCCCAGTACCTCCCCGGCCTGCAGCGGGGCGTCCCAGCCGCAGGTACGCGGTCCCCGCAGGAAAGAGGGCCCCAAGGCCAGGGCCAGGGGCCAGGCAGTTGGCGAGATTGCTTGACTGTCAGCAAAAATTTGATCAGGAAAAAAAAAATGGTTTTGCTTCTCTCTTTGGTAAAACGTAAGAACAAAGGGAGCTTCCTTTGGCTGTGTGGAGATTGTTGTGCTCTGGTACTTCCCAGCTGTGCACAGGCCCGTGCACCCCAACCTTGCGATGTGGCTGGGTCTCCGCAGGGGAGTCAGAGGGAGTGGTTCTGATGACCGGCGCCCACTTCTTCCCAGGCATCTGACCGCGCCTGTCTGAGAACCCAGGGCCACCGTGAGGTGCACCCTTCCGGGACAGCCCTTGTTAAACAAAGTCTACTACAGCTCAGACTGCAGGAGGTCAGGCTTCCACCTGGCAGGAGATCATATCGTGCTGGGCCATCCTGCAGTGGGCAGCAGAGTCAGACAGGGTGTGCAGGCTTGTGCAGCTTCAGCGTGCGGGCCCCACAGAACAATTTTCTCTTCAGATAGGCTGAACCTGCAGCTTCTGAACCCTGGTTTGGGTTCAGAACTCTCTCCCTTGGAGCACTCCCTCCTCTTCCTTGCACCTCCCACCTAGAGAGCAAAGGGCCCAGCACTTGGGACAGGAAGCTGGATGCTTTCTGGCCCCCACTGTCTACTGCTCCTGAAGTTCCTGAGGTAGCCAGGCCTGTCTGGGCTCTAGCCTCTATACCTGTCTGCCTGGGCTCCTGAGGGCCTGAGCCTGGCAGCTTCCTGACCTGGTTCTGCTGATGTCTGCCCAGCCACCCACATCTCCACACTCACCACTGACCCTGGAGAGGACCCAGGACAGGCAGAAGCCAAAAGCGCTCCCCTGACTCTTGCCCTTCCCACACAAGGGCAATTCCTATACCTAAGTCCCAGGAAGGCAGGGCAGCTCCTTCCTCACAGTAGGGGAAGTGGTAATGGCTCTTCCTTCACCATTGCTCTCCTGAAAATCAATTTTGGTACAAAGCTGACACCTATTCCTCCTTTTTGTTTGTTTGTTTTGTGGTGCCAGGGATCGAACTCAGGGCCTTGTGCTTGCTAGGCAAGCACTCTAACCACTGAGTTAAATCCGCAGCCCCACCTATTCCTCCTTTTGTCTAAATTAGAGTCCTTCCAAGCACTTCAGGAGTCCGCAGTGCATTTTCTCCCACCGCTGTAGGATGACCAGTGGTTCTGACTCAAATAGCCAGGACATTTGAGTGTTAGGCCCAGACCCAGTCCTCCCCCAAGGCCCTGGTCTAGAGGGATGCCCCAATCCCCCACAGTGCCTTACTACTCCATCAGGCAACCCTCCATAAAGCCCTAACCTTTGCTGGGATCTAGTTAGGTCTGGGGTCTCTCAGGGTGCCCTGCCTGCCTTCAGATAGGTGCAGGATCTTCACACTGTCACCTGTCCCCTCCTCAACCCACCCCCCAATTTTCCCAGGAGGGCAAAAAGAAACCCCACCTGGAAGTCTAGGATCCCACGATAAGAGCAGATGCTATTCTCTAAGCATTTTGCCTGGCTGGGCTCTTTCCATCCTTATGACAGGCCCTGGGAAAGATATTATGAATCATCTTAGTTTATAACTGAGAAGTCTGAACTAGAGAGGAAGCTCAAACCTAAGTGACAGGATTTCATTCCTCCTTGTGCTTGAAGTCCATACTCAAAATAACTTGAAGATGGAGTTGTAGCTTTTCTACCATGTATGAGACTCTAGGTTCCAATCCTCAGTGTTGCAAAAAAAGAAAAACCAAAATCCAAGAAAAACATAAAAACCATGAGCTGTTAGAAAGGAGCTCACAGAAGAGGAAAGGAGACAATTGACCTGGCTGACCATTCCCTCTTGGGATGAGTAAAGAAAAAATAGCTGTAAACCATTTGGGATCCTCCCCTGTGTATGAGGGGTCTGGGGCTGGGTGGAAACTGTGGGGGCCTGCAGGGAAGCTGGAGCAGCCCTCAGGGAGGGGTGGGGGAAACTACTTTGCCTAAGCAAGGCTCTGAAGATGAACCTTCAGGGCCTGGGTTCAAAATATCCATAATGTCACTGCAGTGGCTAATTTTGGAGCCCTAAGAGACAGACTGCTCACTCAGTCTCTGTCTGACCATTACCATCTATAGTGGCCCTGAATGCCTTTCTAGAAAGGAGTGAGGCACTCACTAGGGCCATCCAGCCACTTTTAAGCTCTTGGAGGTTATGGCTCCTTCTCTCTCTGGCAGGCCTCTCCCTAGGAAAATGCAGAGGCACTGAAGTTGGCCTTCAGCTCTTGAGGTTCCTCTACCCCCTGCAGAACTGGTGGAGCTACATCCCCCAGACGCGATGACCTGAACAGTTGCCCAGGTGGACACCTTTACCAGTGTCCTTTCCCTCACACAGCAGCCGCCCTCCAGGACCATCTGGCCCAAGTGACAGGAACTGAGGGGCTGGACAGGCTGCCTACATCTGTGACCTGGCCTGTGCACACCCTCCCCCGCAAACCTGGATCCTGCTGGGGCGCCTATAAAAGGCAGGACCTGTTTACCCCGCCCACTAAGAGTAATAATAGGGAGCCTGTCTACCAAGGTATCTGTCAGGGTGGCCAGGCATCCTGGACCCCAATCTGGGTGGGATCATTAAATAATAGGTCCTCTTTTCTATAACTGAACTGCCCCTAAATGTCCCCAAATGCTCCCTTCCGGGAGCCAGCCTGTCTGTATGTGAATCTCTGTCACTTCAGGCTCCGTAGTGGTCTGTCTGGGTTTCTGACCAAGCCAGAGGAGGCTGCAGCCCCTTCCCTGCTTCCGGCTTGCGGGTCTTTCCCAGTGGGAGACACAGTGGCCGGTGGCCAGGCTGTGGCACAGAGGATCTTCCCAGCGTGGGGCCAGACAGCCAACTCCGCACTCACTCTCTCCCCTGCCCTCAGCCAGCAAGTTCAACTGGTTGGGCGAAATCAGCCTCTTCTGCCAAGAAATCGAAAAAACTTGTGTGGCGATTTCTGGGAAATTTTTGTAAGAGTCCCCTGCTGACACTTCCTAGTCCCCCTCCTATTGAGCTTCAAGAGCGCCCAATGGGCTACAGTCCTTCCCGCTGCGGGAAAACTGACTCAGGAGGTTAAGGAGTTTGCCCAGGATCGCACAGCTGGGAAAGGGCCGAGCCTGTATTTTAACCCAAGGCGTGCAGCCTCCAAAGGCCGGGTTCTTTCTCCGACCTCAGCGCTGCGCCCCCAGGACGGATGGCAGACGACTGCGATGCCGTGGGTATGGTTGAAAAACCCGGACCCGGCAGCTTTACAGATCCGGGGGGCGGCCGTGGCCGTTAGGTCCGCTTCCGAGGATGGGGCGCTGCTGGCAGAGTGGCGGAAGAGGAGCCAGGACGGCAGGGCGCCGCGGCGGGCGCTCGAGGGGGCTTCCGAGGGGAAGGAGCGGGAGGGCGCCAGCCCTGAAGGCGGGGCGCCGGCCCGGGACAGGAGTGAGCCGCAGACCGGGCCGGCCTGGCGGGGATCTCTGCCCCATTCCCTCCTCCCCGGGGCTGCCGCGGCCTCCCAGCGTCACTTTCCGGCCCGGGAACGCGTCCGCCGCGCCGTCCGGTCCCGCGGCCCCTTCTGCATCCTCCGCCCCTCGCTGCGGCGATGACAAAGCGCAGCTCCCGAACTGCTGTCTCGGTGCGCCCCCCACTGCCGACCGCCAGAGGCGGAAGTCGCGGCCGTCCCTGCATCCTCGCTGGCGCGGCTCCCAGGGCTCTGCCAAGGACAGCAGCTCACATCCCGTCCCCGGAGGGCGACGGGTCTTGACTGGGTGGGAAGTCTCACCTCGCCCCACGTGGCCGCCCTCTGAGCTGGACCCTAGCAGCTTTCTTGGGACCCGTGATGAACCGCAGGTGTGAGCGGGGAGGTGGCCTTGTCCTGGGAGAGTGGGTGAAGAACACTCCTCACGCGCACACCACACCTGCGCAGGCCGAGAAGAGGAGGGTTGAACGGCGTGGAAGTGCCATATAGATGCCCCTGTTCGGCCAGTATGTTCAGTCATATCCCCAGCACGCTAATTGGCCCTATTGATCAAGAAGACCAGGCAATTGGAACCCAGGGTCACTGTTCTTGCCACAGATCCTGGGCAAATGTTTTTTGATCCTCATTTAGTCCTGAGGCCTATTTATAAGCAAGACACTTCGGAAGCAACTCTTCTCAGAGTCCCGATGTCAATGATTCTTGAAGTATGGTTCTCTACATCACCTGGAAACTCCTTAGAAATGCAAATTCTTGGGTCCCACACTGGGACTCAGCGGGCCGAGTACAGTAATGTGTTTCAACCAGCCCTCTGTAAACATACAAGCTTAAGAACCACTGTCTTCTGGATTTTGCCATTTCCATCATGATTCTGCACTCTGCCTGTAACGCCTTTTTTAAAGAGGGCCCTTAAAAAAAAAAAAACTTGTACAAACTTTTATGCATCTGTTACCCATATTTGTTCACCCCTGTCCTTTTCACTTTACCACCTCCATGTATCTCTTTGTGCGTTTATTACCTAATGATGCCATATGTCATTATCTGATTTAGCTCCTCCACTCACCCTCTCATTCATCCACCGCCTAAGGACATGAAAATCTTAGCTCACTCTGTGACAGTTTAGAAACCACTCTGGACGGCAACAGCTGGAGCAGAGGGAAAACTTGCCCTACCCAGAGAGTTCTCTCACAAAGGGAGACCAGAGGTCCTAAGATATAATTACGTGGCTTGCTGGCGCCAGAGTGGAAAAGAGCAGATCTTGCATATCTAGGTACCTTACCTGGGCAACCCTCTCATCCTACTGGAGAACAGAGAGACTGGAAAGAAGGGCCTCGTCATGACAGGTACCAGGGAACAATGAGGCATAGAAACAGATTTCCAGTGGGCTCCTACAGAGTGTGTTAATCCTCAATATCCAGGAGATTCTGCAAGCACTTCCCACAGGTGGCATTTCTGTCTTGTGTTATAAAAGCCCGTGTGTGTACGTGTGTGTGCGTGTGTGTGTGCATGTGTGCATGTGTGTGTGTTGCTGGGGATCAAACCCAGGGCCTTGGGCAGGTTAGGCAAGCACTTGTCCACTGAGTTATAGTTCTGGCTGGTGATTTAGGGACCTACTTTTACTTGTTAAAAACAAACCACTTTAGAGGAACCAGAAAGGCCTAAGCCACATAGCTATGAATATAGATGTTTTTTCATTTAGCCGGATTTTTCAAGTATCAGACACCCCTTGGAATGCTATTTAATAAGTCCAAGTTACAGCAAAAATTATGAATTAGGCAGCCTGGGACCAAGGTACCACTAAGAACACTCCAAAATAATTCCCAATACACACAAATAAATATAGCTGTAAATATCTTCTGTGTATCAAATACTATCCTAAAAACTGTGTGTGTGTGTGTGTCACTTAATCAGTACAATTCCAGAGGTAGCTAAATTATCTCTGTCATCCCCATTTTACAGATAGAGAAACTAAGTCAAAGAAGGGCTAAATGCTTGCTCAAGATCACAGGGCCTGCTAGTGCAGAGGTGAGATGTGATACCAGGGGCCAGACTCCTTACTCACTGGGCTCAAATCCTGCCTGTGGAAGCCCTGTAACCTCCAAGGATCAATTTGTTTTCACAGGTGGCTAAATGAGTTAAAGCCCTGCAAGAATACAGGAACTTCACCAGGGATTACAACTAGGAACATTAATAATAATTAACAGGACCTGGGTTCAATCCTAAGCAACCAAATTATTATTATAATAATATTATAACCGAATTATTATTATGATTATAATCATAACTAACAATTGGATGGTCTTTCTTATTCAGGTAACATTTTCACACCCACTCTATACAGTATGCTTATGAAATGGAAAAAGCAGCTAATTAGTCAGGTAGGGTGACACACACCTGTAATCCCAGCAGGCAGGATGATCCTAAATTTAAGTTTGAGCCTACCCTGGGCAACTTGGCCTGTCTCAAAATAAACAACTTTTAAAGGGGTAGGGCATGTAGTTCAGTGCAAACACTCTGAGTTCAATCCCCAGACTCTAAAAAGAAAAGAAGTAGCTATTGTAATATCCACTTCACTGATGAAGAAACAGACCCAGAAAGATGAAGTGCCTCCCTCAGGGCTAATGAATTGTTAAATCAGGGAACACCATTACTCTTTTTGACTTCTTTCTTTCTCACTTCATACACATATTCGCATATCATCATATTAATCCTGACCATGCATTTATTACCCAAGCATCTACTTGGCCTTATAGGAGGACTTCCCCGTCCAGCGTTCCATTTGCTTCTTTTCAGGTTGCTTATGGGGCAGGAAAGCAGAGTTGCTCTGTTGCCAGTTTCCTACTGAAACCAAGGTTCAGCAGGGTTGGAGGATTTGCTGTGCACACAGCATGACAAGGGTCAAAGTATCCGACCCTTCAAGGAGCAGACTATGAATGCTATAAAGAATTCTACAGAATGAATGAATTATTCTTAATCCCGGCCCCATCCTTAAATCCTGGCAATACCAACAGGTACACAAAGGAAAGGCAGTCATAAAATACTACCAACAATTTATAAGTATCTGGGCTGGGGATTTAGCTCAGTGGTTAGAGCGCTTGCCCAACAAGCATAAAGCCCTGAGTTCGATCCCTGGGACCAAAAAAAAAAAAAATTTATAAGTATCCACGACATTAAGTACTGTTAATACAAATTTTTATTCTAATGGACTTAAGTTGTTCCATAACTTCCATTATTGGCAATATGTCAACTTGGGGATGTTTTCCTAATTATTCTGGAGTCAGATTGCTGTTCTTGGAAAGAATTAGAAAAGGAAAGAAAGGTCACTGTTACAAAAATAGGCATGGAAAGGGCCAGAGGAGCCCAGATCCAGGACTTAACTCTGCCTGGAGGAAGTCAGACCCTGAGGAAGAGGTTGGAACGCTTTTACAAGTGGCAACAGTCTGGTCATGATTTCAATCCTGGCTATGGCCCTTCAGCAGTTGAAGGGCCAGATTAACCCCAACAACAGCCCAATTTTTCTTTCATTAGAACTGTCCTTCCATTAGAGCCCACATCTTTTCCCACTATGGGCAATGGAAAAAGGAAAAAGCCATGTGTCCCGGCTCTAACCTAAAAGCCAGATTTGTACACGTTCATTTAGTTTTGGAACAATGCTGGGGACGAATGGATAACAAGTGAGAAAACTGAGGAGTAAAGAGGTTAACCATCATGCCTGAGGGAGGTCACACGAATAGGAAATGTGGACACTGGGGGAACCAGGATTGTAAATGATAAATTTCACTTCCAATAGCCACAAATCCATTTTCTTAATGGGTGCTAATCCAGCAGAGGAGCAGCAGCAAGAGGCGGGTCTGAAGCAGAGTGAGGCCTGCATCGTGAGCTTGGGAAGGAAAGAGACAGATCCCGGAGACCTCTGGGAAGCTGGTCTGCACCCACAGTGAAAACATAATCCACGGCGGGTCCATGCTGTCTGACTTCCCCAGCCAAGATTTCCGGTAGTCTACAGAGAGTTGGTGACATGGCAGAAGCCTGCATCTGGAGGCCTGACAGACCTGAACTTGTGTCTTGCCTCCAGCAGTGACGGGCCAGTGACCCTGAGCAGCCTGAAGCTGCAGGGTGTTGGAACCCAGTTGCCAGCGTGGAAACAGGGGGCCGCCTCTCCAAGCTGTTCTGAAGATTTGCTGAGATGTCAAGTGAACAGGGCCTGGCACAGTGTCCAGCCTACAGTGGGGACAAATTCCCACACAACCCCCGCCTTCGGCAGTGCCAAGACTTCACCGTACTGTGTCCCTGACTTTCCTTTCTCAACATGGCACTCATGATGAACTAAAGACATAGGCAGCGGATCCATAAATAATAATAGGGTACAATTGTACTCTCAATTATAGTGGCAACTTAGAACAAAATTGATCACCGAATTCAAGTTAGACTGTGTGGGTTCTAATTCCAGCTGTATGAGGTTGGGCAAGTTACTTAAATCCTTCAAGCCTTAGTTTCTTCATCCATAAAATGGGACCAACAGGACAAAATGAGTTGGTGCATGTAAAACACTTAAAAGAATATCTAGCATGCATTAAGACTCGATACACTTTGGCTGTTAGCTTCCTGGGTGTTGGCTGAATGTGGGCCCGAGGGAGCTCCATGGGTTTATGCAATGAGAACATAAGGAAAGCAAGAGCCCCAAGCCTGGAGCACATATCCCAGACGACAGCAGTATATTCACAATCAGCAAATGTGAGTGTCAATAGTGGGTTGCCACTAGGCTTGGACAAATCATTCAAATTCAGGAGCTTCAACTTACTCCCTTTGAAAAAGGAATTTGGAGTGAATAATTCCTGCTCTGTTTTCTTTGTGTAATTATTGGCCCATATAGAGCCCTACAGCCTGTTATTTGGGCTTTTGTTTTTTTTTTTAATGCAATAGTGGGAATTGAACCCAGAACCTTCTTGGTAAGCTACATCTCCAGACTTTTTTCTTCTCTTTTAACTTTGAGACAGAGTCTTTCTAAATTGCCCAGCTGGGGCTCCAACTTGCACTTCTCCTGCCTCAGCCTCTCAGAGTGCTGGGATTACAAGCAGGTGCCAGCACTGCCTATAATTTTAGCTTTTCATCTTTGGACTTGTGCTGATGTTTTACATGTTACAGAGTATATCTCCTGAGAGGAGCCACATTTTGAGGCACCGCCTGTTCAGATTTTAGTGATCCGCGGACGGTTTGCCGGTGTTATAGGACTGGGTGAGAGGAGGGCTGGAATACAGATATGGAGACAGCATGGAGCAAACGGGGGAAGGAAGATGGGTGGACTTGTAGCAGCTCATTTCCTTCACAGTCCTACCCAAGCGCGTCTTTCAGAACACCTTAAAGATACTTTCACCTGTGCGACATTATTAACTGCCAAGTAAGAACTATGGCCAGTCTTTTTTCTGTTTTGATTGAAGATATAAAGTTTGGTGGTATGGGACTTTCTCTGGTATCTGTGGGAAGTGAATGAATATACAAGAAATGAAAGAAGGGGCTGGGGATTTAGCTCAAGTGCCCTGAGCAAGCATAAGGCTCTGAGTTCGATTCTCAGCACCAAACCCCACAAAAAAGCAAGCAAGCAAGCAAGCAAGCAAGCAAGCAAGAAAGAAAGAAAGGAAGAAAGGAAGGAAGGAAGGAAGGAAGGAAGGAAGGAAGGAAGGAAGGAAGGAAGGAAACTGGGTGTAGTGACACATGCCTGGGTGTAATTTGGAGGCCAAGGCAGGTGGATCACTTAAGTCAGGAGTTTGGGGCCAGCCTGGGAAACATAGCAAGACCCTATCTCAGAAAGAAAGAAAAGAAGAGAAAAGAGAGGGAGGGAATGAAAGAAAGAAGAAAGAAAGAAAGGAAAGAAAATGAAAGGAAGCCCTATTAGACATTATTTTCAATGGAATACTGGGAAATGGAGGAAATACATTATGAAGATTTCTTGCCCTTGGAGGAAGCTGACTTAAAGGTGCAGTAACTTTGGAAAGCAAAGTTCATTGGTCCTCTCAGCAGATTCTACCCCCAGCTTGTTGTCCAGCAAAAGGTTTAGGTGTTATTTATCTTCCCAGTGAAGGTCCCAGAAGCTCTCCTGGAGGCTTTAGTTTCACACAATCTGTAGAACTATGCGCCTGCCCAACACTCTGCCAGCCACTTGATTACAGAGTTAGCTGTGACAAGACAGCTGTCTCTCCTCGCATGACCAAAGCATTTCCAATCCTCATCTGCACAAGTGGCTTTCAAGTCTGAAGACTACGTTCTCCTGCCTCCCTTGAAATTAGCAGTACCCTTGTGACCAAACTCTGGTTCCGGTGGCACGGAAGCAGAGATGCGGTGTGGGAGTTTCCAGGAGCGTTCTTAAAAGATAGCAGGCCAGGGCTGGGGACTTAGCTCAGTGGTTAGAGTGCTTGCCTAGCAAGCACAAAGCCTTGAGTTCTATCCCTAGAACAAAAAAAAAAAAAAAAAAGAAAAAAAGAAAAAAAGATAGCAAGCTATGAGCCCTTTGTGTGGTTTTTGTTTTGGGGTTTTTAAAATATTTTGGGGGTGCTGGGGAATGAACCCAGGGCCTCGTGCCTGCCAGGCAAGCTCTCTGCCACCGACCCAAAGCTCTGTCTTCAGTTCTCCCGTCCAGAGCTCATCTGTGGGCATCCTGGACCTTCACAGGCTGAGCAACAGGGAGGGAGCAACCTGTGCCTTTGAGTCACAGAGCACCGCATCAGCCCTGAGATGGGAAACGTAAACCTTCATATTGCTTGAGCCATAATTATTTGAGGTTTGGTTTTGTCTTTTCCTTGTTCCTTTGTTGGTGATGAGAATCGAACCCAGAGCCTTGGGGATGTGAAGCGCACTCTCTACCACTGAGCTATATCCCGGACCTTGTTTCAGGTCTTATGAGATTAGAGGACAGACTTAATTCTCACCAGCCTGTGGGAGCTGAGCCTGAGGCTATCGCATACCTGTGCTGTGCTTAAGAAAAAAAAAGGAAAAGAAAGTAGGACTGAGAGTGTAGCTCAGTGATAGAGAGCTTGGGTTCAATCCCCAGTGCTGAAAATAAAATAAGAGAACAGATATAAAATAAGAGAAGGACCAACAAGCTACAAAAGAATGGGGAATGAAGGAGCTAATTTGTTTTCCGTGTGTGTATATGTGTTGTGTGTGTGTGTGTGTGTGTGAGAGAGAGAGAGAGAGAGAGAGAAAGAGAGAGAGAGAGAGAGAATACTCCAGTCTTTCTGAGTGCTGTTAAAGAGGTGTGTTTGTTTGATATTTTTCACTGATGTTATACATCTTCCTAGAACTTCAGATCACAGTAAGCTCTTTGCCAGGCAAGCAGCTAAATCAAAAATTGGGTAAAAACCCAATTATTTTTACATGTGCAACATACTACATTTTAAAAATCATTTCACTTACATAATAATAGTACCTAAGTGAGCTAGATATTGGGGAAAGATTGCAGAAAGGATGGATCAGAAGGTTTTCTCGAGACAAAATGAGAGCAAATAAGCCTTTCTCAAGAGATCAGTTGAGTAAAACAGCCAATTCCTCCACTTCTGCTCTCAATTTGCTGTAAGACCTTAAGTGAGCTATAAACATCTTAGCCCTTATTAAAACAGGGTGGTAATTTCATATAGAGTGGGCATTGTTAAGCCTTCTTGATTTCAAATCCAAATTGAGACTCTCCCACAAAAGCTATAGCTTTTGTAAGCTGTTCACTTACTCCAGGGGAGGTAAGATATGTCTGAAGAGCTAATGTAGTTTCAGATAGATATTCCATATGCTAACTTAACTTAAAGGCCTCAAAGTTTTATTTCCTTGATGGAGAAACATCAAGGTCTCTGGCCCATTTTACATGCTTTAGTCTTGGGTGGGAAATGCTCCTAAGTAAAATATGGAGCCACTTTTCAAGTCTCCTTTCCTCCACTAGCTATTATCAGCAACAACTCATTTTCCATCCTCTGTGTTTTTGACAGGGAGTGTCCACAATTGTGGCCCTCTGTTAGTCTAGCCAATTCTTTTTGGCTCCCTAACAAAAAATGCAGAACAGAATTCAGAATTATGGTGGGGCAGGCCACAGGACATGGCTGTTAACTCTTCCAGTCTCCACCTACCCTGTACACGGCAAGTTTGAGGGTTTGGGAAAATTTCCTTGATGGTTAAATATTTTGATTTCCAATGGTATCAGATTAGCATGTTTAAACACAATTGTTATAGTACTGACAGGTCTACTCTCAGACTACAAATGAGGATGTGGAATAGCTGACCACAGCTCTATACAGTTGGTTCTTATGTGAAAACCCAGCACTTGAAAGCTGAAAGCAAGACCCCTGCCAATCCTCCTGGATTTCCTTCATTCAATAGGAATAGACAGAGGCAGGTGTTGGGGCACAGCCCGAGGGCGCAGGTCAGGGTCACGGGCAACACCTTTGCCCATTGGTTGTGTTTACTGAGGCCCCTGTGCCACCAGTGTGGGCCAGTGGTTGGGGAAATTGATGTGACTCATAGTAAAGGGAGTACCAGTCCCAACTCCATCTCACTCTGGGTGACCCTGGCCAATTCATGGCATCAATACCAGCAGAAGTTAAAGGAATTTGTTTTTCAGGATGTCTCAAATACGACATTCAGTGATTCCAACAGGGAACACACACCGGTATCTACATAGCAGGCTGGCAATAGAAATGGGAGAAATGGCCTTGGTCGCATTAGGAAATTGAACTGATGAGATAATAGATTCTCCTGTTCATAATGTTGGCAGGTATCTCAAGTGTTTTTACATTTTGACAACTTATTTGAATTGTTGCATGTTTCTAAACTGACCTAACAATCATTCTAGCCCAGAAGAGGCCTACCAGGCCAATTGGAGGCATTCGGTCAACCTGAAGAAAATGCCCACGAGGAGGGAAATAGAGAAGTGAAGCAGAGGTCACCGCCTTCTACCAGGGTTGACCTGGCCTACCCAAGCTCGCCATCCTCCTCTCTACTCACGCCAGTCTCAGTCTTTCAGCCTCTTCAGAGTTTTGAGGTCTGCCCAGGCCTTTCCCCTCTGCCCATAAGAAACGAACTCTCGGGGCACCCCTGCATCCCCGGTGGGTCCGACCGACCCGAGAGGGACAGGCCAGAACAGCACGCAGGACGCTGCGGGCGGGCTGGCTGCCAGGGCAGCTACCGCCTCTGTTTCAGTGGCGCGGCCGCGACGAGGAGGAAGCAGCGACCCTGGAGGGACCAGGGAGCTGGGCGGTGCCCGCCCCGACTCTAGGGTGGCAGGTGCAGGTGGCAGGAGGGCGCGCTCGTGGCTCCAGCCACGCTGTGTGCGCTGCAGCGCCGGCTGGCAAACCGCAGGTGCGCGGTTGCCGCAGGGCGGGACTGGCCCACACCCAGCCGGGAAATCCGACCCTCCAGGAGCAGGGGGCTGTGTCTGCTCCCTTTCCTGTCTGGGTTGAAAAAGGGATTCTCCGCTGGCTGCAAAAGGCTGAGGCTGGGGAGGCAGAGACGCTGTCCGGCCCCTCTGAGTTGTGGGGACCCTGCAGACACCCCCCCCCCAACCCCAGTCCTCACCAGGTCTGCCCCTCGGACGCACATCCATTCCTTATTTCAGCCTGCCCTCCACGGAGGCGATGCTCGGTCTAGTTCAAATAAAGAAGCCCATTTTCAGTATCGTTCAGTTTGTACAAAGGAACTCTGAAGATAGACTACAGCGTGAGAAGCTACGTCACACGTCACTCTTTACTATCAGAGAAACTAACAACAGAGAGAAATGGAGAAATGAGTCTAGCGCTCCCGTGCCCTAGGCATGTGATAGACTTTGTGTTCTGTTTCCTGTCTTTAAAAAAATAAAAGTAAAACCTTTTTGGAGGCAATTTTGACATTTATTAATTTCCTTATTCAGTTTGTCTTTGAAATGTTGCTTCTGGAGATTGTGCCTTTACAATGTATTCAATATTTACCAAGACATTTTAGTTATGGTGAAAAAGTAGGAATAACCCAACAACCTATCAATATGTAAGTAAAATGATGGTTAAATAAAAACAATTAGCATATGTATAAAGGAGTAACTTTGTATACAAAGGATATCTGTGTTTTCATAGCAAGCTGATCTAAGATTATATTAAACTTTTAAAACATAAGTTGCAAAAGAGCAGTTTGTACAGCATGATTCCACATTTGTTAAAATGCAGAAAGAAATTATAAGCACAGTCTACAACTAAGCAGATATGATCAGTGACTTTTCATGGGTGGTTATATAGGAAACACATGTATATTTTATATGTGCATACAGCTGAAGCAATATATGCCCTATGTTACTTTGGAGTAATGGGGCATTAACGTGCCACAGAATCTATTTCTTCAAAAGTTGATATCTTGCTTAAATGAGCATGCATTAGTTTAGTATTTCCTCCCACACAAAACAATAAAGATATTTAAAAATCATACCCTTTCCCCATCCTTAGTCTGCCAGATTCCTATCAATTGTCCTCTTCTCTCTGATCTTTTCATTACTATGTTAATTTTTCCTTCAACTTCTTCTCTTCCCTGTGCAATATCTAAGAAACCAGTATTCCTTTAATTTCCATTTACAAATTTCCTGTTTCATACATGTGCATAGTGTTAAGTCTAACCAAAAAATTTACACACAAAAGATTATACACAAAACACATTTCCTTAAGCAAAAGAAGTGAGAATATTACTTCTGTTTAACTTACTTGTAAATTTTTTATTTTTATTTCTTTTTAGAATTAATTAGGTCAGGAGGCTGAGGCAGGAGGATTGCCGTAAGTTCAAGGCCAGCCTGAACTACATAGCGAGACCTTGTCTCAAAGGAAAAAATTAAGCAGGTTTCTTTTGCAGTGCTGTGGATCGCATTCCCACAATCTGAATGTCAAGCTTTGGTACTGTAGGTTTTAGCCCTTGGAAACAACAGTTTTGTGCTGCTTGTTTCTTTTGCAGTGCTGGGAGGTCGAAACTCGGACCGTGCCCCAGCTGGGCAGTGCCACGCCACTGAGCTGCACCCAGCGCAGCCTCACAGTTTCTGATTTGTTACTTCTCCAGCTCTGTGTCCAGCTGGCCTATTTGTCCTCCACATGCATTTTCCTCAGAGCAGCAAATCAAAAAAGTAGATGTTTAAAACATAGTTTATATTTCTATTCAATCAAAAAGACTTCCTACCTTGTGGTTGAAATTAGGCTGGGAAAATGGGGGTGGGAAGGGTGCTCTTGACTGAACTCCCTTTACACACAGGGAATAAGGCTGGGAGTGGTGGGACGTGACTTGGAACATGGCTGCGGGTCCCAGGAGTCTGCAATGTTATGAAGTTTGTAAAAGCTGATGTAAACCAGGCAGGGTGGAGTATGCCTGTAATCCCAGCACTCAGGAGGCTGAGGCAGGAGGATCACCTCAAGTTCGAGGTCAGCCTAGGTTACATAGCAAGACCCTGTCTCAAATAACCAAAAAATGCAAAAAACAAAAAACAAAAAACAAAACAAAACAAAACAAAACAAAAACTATGCCCATAAATGTTTTAGGACAGTGCCTGGCAAATACTAAGAATTTAAGAAAAGTTACCCTATGATGAATGTTATCACTATGTACATCTAAAATGTACCATTAAAATAAAATTTAAAAAAAAGAAAGAAAAGTTAACCACACTTATTATTTATGTTTTTGTGCCCCACAAAAGCTAATTCTTCCCCATTCTCCCCTCCTTAAGACACTGTCACCTCCACATTCTCCAAGTTTTCTAAGTTCCACCCTCTCATTTACTGGTGATGCTAGTGATACTGTTTCCCTTCTTCCTTCTACCAAAAATGAATACAGGCAAAATGACTACAGGGCTGGAGATGCGGCTCCATAGTAGAGTGCTAGCCTAGCATGCATGGGGCCCAGGGTCCAAACCCCAGTACTGGGAAAGAATAAAGGACCTCACAATAGTGGAATGAATAAATAACCAAAAACCCGAACTCTGTTCTTCCTCACCTTCTGGGATACTTTCTGTCTTTTTAACCACTTTTATTAGCTGGGCGTTGTGGTGTATGCTTTTAATTCCAGCGCTCTAGAAGGCTGAGACCAGCTAGAAGGATTACAAGTTCGAGCCCAGCCTGGGAAATTTATCAATTTGGGAAGACCCGTCTCAAAAATTTTTTTTTTAATTTTTAAAGAGCTGAGGAGGCAGCTCAGTGCAAAGGCCCGGGGTTCACTCCCTAGCACCACAAAGAAAAAAAAAAAGACAACTTGTATTAACATATATTTTATGTTTCAGAAAAGTCACCCATTTTCAGATGTACAGTACAATGACTTTCAGTAACTTTATCAAGTGGTGGTACTATCACGAGTCCATTTTAGAACATATTCATCTCCCAGTAAGATCCTTTATGACTCTTTACAGTTACTCTCCCTTCCCACCTCCAGCTTCAGCCAACCACTGATCTACTTTTTATCTTTAAAAATCATCTTTTTTGGACATTCTAAGTAGACAGAATTATATAATAGATGGTCTTATGTATGATTTCTTTCACATAATATAATATTTTTGAGGCATATCCGTGATACACATGTGTCAATAGTTCAATATTTTGGTTGGGGATTTAGTTCAGTGGTAGAGAACTTGCCTGACAAGCACAAGGCCCTGAGTTTGATTCCCAGCATCTGGAAAAAAAATAGTTCAATATTTTATCACTAATAAAATCAGAATGATTCTTCCTGCCATGTCTGTGAGAATCACATTATGTAACAATATTGAGAAAACATAATTAAAACTAGCACTTACTGCATCTAGGCACTCTAAGTCCTGAGTTATCTGTCTTATTTTCATCACAGAACTTAAAACTTCATAAAAGTCTTATAGGCTAATTAGACATACTATTACATACATTTTTAAGTTGAGTTAACTGAAGTCTACAAATATGAACTCACTTGCTGGAGGTCACAAAACTAGTAGGTGGCACTCTGGGAATTCAAATCTAAGTATCTGACTCCCAATCAATTTGCACCTCAAAATTAAGAAAAGATTATTTTATTTATACCTTTCCCCTTCACAAAAACAAAGCAAAGCCCAGCAAAGCCACAAAATAAAGCATCTGCTCATAATAACCCCACTGAACAGATGGAGAAATAGTCAGTGCTTTGTCCACTGTAAATCTCCACTTATGCAAGCAGTTCTTACTCCATCTTTCTCTCCACACTCTTCCAAACCCACTCAGGAAAGAGCTGTGGGCTGAGGGACTCGGTTCTGCTGGATTAGGATTCCACTTGCTGAACGGTTTGCTTGGGTGACCACCCTGGTGCAACTCCAGCTAAGCAGCATGGGAAGGTTAGATCTGTGCCCATCACCCTAACAGAGGCTGAGCACTTAGGGGGAAGAGAAGTCTCCTTGACCGCTACACCTCCTGTCACTAATTTTCAGCTTGGCGTTCATGCCAGCACCTTAGAAGGGTGAGTCTGGATCCTTCCAACCCACCACACCCTGGGACTTCAGCGGACCGTTTGGTGGAAGATTCTGCTTACACAGACAGCAACACTCAACATGCTTCTCTAAAGCCAGCTTTTGAGGACTCTCCAGTTGCTTACAGTGGAAACCTCTCCAGAGTCTCAGGATGAGTTTCTAGCCCCACACTTGTCCCAGCACATGCACAGGAGACAATTACCTATAGACATGTGTTATTATAATACTATTAATGGTTACATTAGTAATTTATTTATTTGTGTGGTGGTAGTTGTTGTACTGAAGATTGAGCCTAAGGCCTTCACACTGAGTTATATTCCCAGTCTTTTTAATGTTTTTTTTTTTTTTATTTTTGTCTTAAGACAGGTTGCAAAGTTGCCAAGTTGCTCAGGTGGGACTAGAACTTGCAATCCTCCTGCCTCAGCCTCCCAGAGTGCTGGGATTACATGTGTGTACCACCACACCTGGCTTGTATTAGTAATTTTAAACACAATAAGCCGCACTCTAAAGCTGTCCTCTTATTTCTGAGTTACTCCCAATCCACCGTCATTAGCCACAAGAACAAGGGTCTTAGACATGAAGGTCACCCTGCCACTCCACTGAGGAGGCGCCGAAGGAACCAGGAGGTGGCCTCCATGATCTGCACCAAGGCGAAGGGGAGAAGCCAAGGCGCCAGTCCCCCGACAAGCAAGCAAGTGCACAGACAGATCCCATCTCTGTTCATCAGCAGGCGATGCCCGGAAGGTGCCTCCTCCTGAGAGCATCTAATGACAGTGTGCAGTGCCCTCGGGCCTGGCCCATCAATTCCCAGGGTTATTTATTCGCTGAATGAAAGTAAATGTTCGTTGGTTTTAGGGATGAGGACAGTGGCTCTCCTGGGGGCGCTGCTGAGGGGTGGAAATGCCGGTTATTTTGTGTTTCTCAGCCTGTTGCTGGTTACAAAGGTATGTTCATTTTGTGAAATATCTCGTTCATCTTATGGCTTATGCACGTTTTCGTACGCAGTACTTCAATATAATTTATCCAGGAAGAAAAAAAAATTTTTTTTTTTTGGTGCCGGGAATCGAACTTAGGGCCTTGTGCTTGGAAGGCAAGCACTCTAACCACTGAGCTAACTCCCCAACCCCAGAAAAAAAAAAATTTTAGAATGTAAAGTGCCTAGCGCACTGCCTGCCCATGGTAGGTGGGCGTTAAAAGTGTGTCGCGACTCCATCGGAGCCTCCGTGAGCCTGTCTCACCGGGCCAGCAAGTGTGAACAGGACTGGCGCTGTTCTTCACAGGCTGCCAGTTCCGCGGCTCTGCCAGCGTCCCCCGGCCGGCCCGTACCGCTGTAGGGCGGGATCCAGGGGTGCTGCCCGATAGCCCGGTCCCTCCCGTCCTCACCGCATGCACGGAAGAGAGCGGATCTACCTCGCAGCCCGCGGGAGCGGGGCAAGGACCCTGGTGGCCGGCGGAGGCTGCTCTGCCCTCCGCAGTCCCAGCGAGCTTGGAAGATGCGGCCCTGCGGAGGAGGCCTCGCCCCGCCCGGGCAGCGTTTCCTCCGCCCTGCAGCCTGGGCTCTTTGCGGCTTGGGTTTCTCTGGATCTTTTGCCCAGTCCCGCCTGCCTGCCCTCTGTCCTTCCAACCAGCGACTTCGTAGCCAATGCGCTCTGGGACCCCCACCTTCCCTGAGCGATGGTGTTGGTGCCCTCTGACCTGCCCTGGAAGAACGAAACAAAAAAATTTCTTATCACTATTGGATATTTTCCTACGATGAGACTGATGGTAGCAGAAAGAGAATGCAGAAAAATAAGAGCGGCACACTTTTGCTCGTGTGAACGGTCAACAACAAGGTGTGGTGGCACACACCTGTAATCCCAGTTACTGGGGAGGCTGAGGCAGGAGGATCTTGAAATTTGAGGTCAGCCTGGACAATTTAGCAAGACCTTGACTCAAAATAAAATTTTAAAAGGTCCAGGGATGTAGTTCAGTAGTAGACCACTTGCTTAGCAGTGCAAAGCTTTGGGTTTAATCCCCAGAATGAAGGGAGTGGGGGAACCACTCCACAATCATAAGCCTCCCAGGGGTGGTTCCCTTGATTGGTTAAGAGCAGGAGCTGTAGGCCTGTACCTTCCCCCCTGTAGGCCCTCTTCAGAGTAGCCAAAGGAAGGGGCTCTCTGCCACCCAGCTGGGGGAAATTATACCAGTCTCAGACTCTGCCTCGGTTTCCAAATCTGTAAAATGGGCATAACATCAGTAACCAATTCATAGGGTTGTTTTAGGGGTCCAATTAGATGAATCCTACAAAGCACAGTATATGACACATAGTAGGTGCTGGGCAAAACTTCCTTTCCCCTCCAATCTTAGCCATATAGTGCTTGTTCTCAATGTTCCCCTCACATCTCCAGCTGAGACAACCCTCTCCCTGCCTGCCTAGGTCAGAGACACCCTCCAGGCCCAAGACAAGCACCACAGCCTCCTTCTGCCTATCCTCAATCAGACTCCATAGTCCTCTCCGCGCGCTGTCCATTCTGCTCCCTTTCTGAGTTCTGGTCTCAGCCTTCCGTGTGACCCTCTTCATAGTGGTATCTCTTCCTCTCACATGCAAACCCACACAGCACACACTTACAGACTGCTGAGGCGCACGTTAAATGTCGAGTGGTGCCCAGCACCAAGCTTTGCTGAGTCAGTAAATGTCCATTCCAAGCAAGCCTTGGGCTGTGGCTAGAGGGCCAGGCCCAGCCTCCAACCTCTCCGCAGGCTCCCTGCAGCCCCTCCCCATCTCTGCAGCTAGTTAAAAGTAACCGTCCCCCACACACACCAACGCGGAGGCCGTATTCACCCTAGTCGTGGTGACAGGTTGATGACGCCTGTAACAGGCCCCTTTCCTCTTCTGGGGGTTCCTGCCTGTATGGATCCTGGTGCAGGGGCCACCGGCAGGGCCGGAAACCTGGGAGAATGTCTCTGGCTGCCACTGATTTCTGTTAGTAGAATGGATGTTTTTCTACAATTACAACCTTCCCTCCTTCATTACCTCTCCTGTGTTCCTGAGGTAGTAAATACTGGGCGTACACATTACATTTCCCATAACTTACTTTCAATTATCAGAAAAGCTTCTATTAACAGACCCAAGTTGACCAAGAATCTGGCCCTGAAGAAGCTGGCTCCCAGTGAGGCTCCAGGGCAGGGGCTCCATGCTTGGCACAGAGATGACGGCTTCCCCGACAGCTGTTATGAGGGCCACTGTCCCCTTCTGAATGTTAACAAGAGACTGCGGAGATTGGCCATTGAAAATATGGACCCCTGGCTGGGGGTATGGCTCAGTGGTACAGTGCATGCAGGTTTAGCATGTGCGAGGCCTGAGTTCAGTCTCACACGCCAAAAATAGGGGACCCTGATTTCCAGGCCTGGATGCAATCTTCGTGCAGTCCCTCACTAGCTGGATGACCTTGGGCGAGTTAGGTAACCTGTCTGGGCCTCTCTTTCCCTATCTGGGAGATGGAGATGCCTGTGATAGTTCTTAGAATTGTTACTTGAAATAATATTACATGAGATAATATCTGTAAAGTGGTTAGCGCTCTCTAAGCACCACCACCCGAGTGATTTCTGTCAAATACATAGATAATGCCTGAAGACGCTGACTCCCAAATGTACCTTGCTAACCCTAAAGGACTATATTCCTTTCTAGAAGTGAAATGTGCATGTATGAAGATCACATGACTTGCACGCACCTGTATGCCAGCACTCTGGGAGGCTGAAGTAGGAGGATGACAAGCTTGAGCCCAGCCTGGGCCACTTAGCAACTTAGTGCGATACTATCTCAAAATAAAAATTAAAAAAAGGACTGGGGAGTAGCTCAGAGAAAAGGCCCTGTATTCAATGCTTAGTACCACAATAAATGAGGAATCACAACTTAACCTGTTATTATTGATGTTATTACTGATATTTAAGCCTAGTAAAACTGTCCTTATGAATTCATCAGTTTCTTTCTATCTTTATTATTCCTCATTTGTGTTACACGTGGGCACACTTGGAAAGAAAAACTCTAAGAAGAAGAGAAAGGAAGAATGGAAGAAAGAAAGAGAAAGAAAGAAAGAAAAAGGAGAGAAGGTGGGAGAGAGAGAAAAAGAATCTGGTTGAGATGGCTGGACTGTGGTAAATTTTTTATTTCAAAAATTATTTTCCATAAGCATAATAGTAGTGCCAAGTGTTCAATAAATTATGTAAAAATCACTCTTTCCTGGATCTTAAGAAATTCCAGAAAATCTAGGTCTCGAGGAGACTGCTCAAAGTCAGTTGACTGGGTCTCAGAGCTGAAGGGAGGAGAGAGGTTCAGAGTTATAAAAGCACTTACTGGCTAAGAATCTGCCTGACAGCATCCTAGAGGAAGCCTCTCACCCCAGTACAAGCAACAGGCTCTCCACTCACCGACGACCTCACTCACTGGTACAGACTGCGCAGAAGCCCGGCCACTTCCCACTCCCAGGCCATGCATGACAAGGAAAGAAGCTTCCTTGTATTCAATACTGCAGGAAAGGTGAGACCTGAATCCCTCCAACTCACCATTTACACACACACACACACACACACACACACACACACACATGCATACAAGATTCAGTGTGTCTAAATTTGGATTATATGCCCTGGAAGCTGCCTGCTCTTTCAAAGCCTTACTGAAGGTGTTGCAACAGAAGTTCAAGGCAGCCTCAAGCAGCTATTCACAATTTATCTGGCTGCAGAAGCCCAAAGAAGAAAAAGAAGTAACTGTCCTTCTCTTATACCTGTCTGAAACCCTACAAAGTTGCTATCAGGCCAACTACTCCACTTTTTCCCTAGAAATGCCTGCTTCACAGAGCCCTAAACTGGCAGTTCTAAACTGGAGGTGACTTAGCCCTCCAGGTGACATTTGGCAATATCTGTAGACATTTTTGGCTGTCACAATTAGAGTAGGTTCTACTGGCATCTAGTAACTACAGGCCAAAGATGCAACTAAACATCCTACAATGCACAGGACAGATTCTATGGCAAAAAATAATCTAAGCCAAAATGTCAACAGTGTCCAGGTTGAGAAATCCTAATCTGGAGCAAAGCCCAACACTTTAAAAGAGGCAGATCTCAGGACTCCTCCAGCTATGGGGGGAGAAAGCAAACCAAGGCCTCAGGAGGGGAGCCCAAGAGAATCCTTTCCCAGGCCCCAACTGAGAATGGGGTGGCGCCAGCAGACCCCTTTCTCTTTCTGCTTTGCCTCTACACAAAACCCAGGCATCTGAAAAGATTAAATAAAGCCCATGATTCCCAGACCCTCAGGCTGTATAACCCTGCCCCTCATATCCTATTTCCCTCCTGCACCCCCCCACTCTTGGAGCACAGTTGGAAATTCAAATTGTAATCTTTACTGTCCAGCCCTCAAAGGCCTGGCCCAGCTTGCTTCCTCTCCCAGGGACAAAGTCTTCTGGACGTCCTGCCTCCCCTTGAGATGAACCCCAACCCTGCCTCTTCTACCAACTGTAAGTTTTTCTTCCCCATCTCCCTCCCTCCTTTCCTTTCTAATTAAGCCACATCCAGGGTGTTGGGAAGGAGGGGGAAAGGATTCTGAAGACTTCCGTGCTGCAGGTTCTGGGGGCCTACAGCCTCACGGCTTTTGTGAGGTGCCAACCACACTGTGATCATTAAACCCCACCGTGCTGGTGATGGAGGGGGGTGGCTTTTCTTGTTGCTGTTAACCTGGGAGCCAGCTACATCTTGTTTATCAGACTTGTTTTAATTCAGCTTGGTCAGGTTCCAAGTGTTGAGGTAGAGATTAAAGGCAACTGAAGAATCCAATTAGCTGCCCAGTCTTCTTTAAGCCAAAAACTCAGGTCACAAACTAGATCAAAGTGAAATTATTTCTCGACAGCTCTGTTCATTAAGGGGAGGGTGGGAGCTCACACTGCTAAGCTGGGCTCATTACTGGGACTGGCATTTTAAATACAGTATCTCCCCCAAATTACATGTTTCAGAGGTCAGAGGGAGAAACCCAGATTATCTTACATGAAGTCCCTGGCTAATAGAAACCAGAAAGCCAAAGAATGAGCATAAGGCTTCTAGGAAAAGATTTAAACAAGGTTCCAATTTTCCTGGGAAGGAAAGTCAAATCTGGAAACTGGAATTTGCAATGAGCACTACCAACCAGAGAATTCCTCCTCCGGGGTATCTGGAGAACTGAGAAATCTAGGTTGGTCTTCCAGGTGACCCTGTTCACACATTTTCCTAGAGTCCTTCAAAATTCTTTCCTTGTTTAGATACAGCTGCAAGGGAGGCCCCCTCACTGCCCCAGCATCCCAGCGCAGCCTTTCCCCAGCCCCAGGCCCCAAACAGCCTTTGGAGAAAAACTGATCTGGGGTGGCAGCTCAGCGGTAGGGTGCTTGCTTAGCATGCAAAAGGTCCTAGGTTCAAACTCCAGGAGCAAAAAGAAAGAAAAAATAAGTGGAGAAAAGCCCACTCACCGTTTCTGGACTCTGGGTGCCAGGTAGAGGCATTTCCAGCAGCAAGAGATTCCCCTGGGCCTTTGTGTGTCTCCCTGGACTCTCAGGAGGGGGCTGGAGCACAGAGGAAGAGGAGAGGAAGGAAGGTCCTGACCACATTCACTTCCTATAGGGCGGATCAAATACTGGATTGCTGCGAGGGCATTTAGACAGCCATGAGCTACATGAGAGAAAGAAGGAGAGAGAGAAACAGAAAATTACATTCAAGACAACAATAATAGCCTATATGACTCCCCCCTAGCACTGATTTTGAACTGAGCCAAGAAACATTTAGATACAACAGCTTTTCCTCCTGTATTCCCTTCTGCTTAGGACATTCTGCTTAGCCTCTTATACAATGATGAACCTCTAGGTAGACAATGCCGTATTTTGGGCCTTTTGGGCCACAGCTTGTGGAACACTGAACATGGTTAAAGGTTTTCAGGCTTTAGGATGTAGCCAGCCTTGGAGTCTCTGAAATATGAACCATCCACGAGAACTTTCCTCAAACTTTCCAGACTCTACAGTCCAACCAGGTGGGGCCTGGGAGCAAAGCCAATGCACCTGCAGGTCTGAGTCCCTTGGGTGGCAGAACAGTGGGGATAGAATGGGGGACATAGGGGTTAAGAAAGAACAAGGGGAAGAAGTCTGAAAACTTTCACCACTAACTCCCCCCTCCAGGTTTGGGGGAGCCTGGGAAACCTTACAATACAGAGCCACGGAAGCACGAAGTTTACTTTGGAGATGTGGCCACCCAGCACCCGCACTAGCTCTTTCCGTCTGTGGTTCCAGCCTGCATCCTCAAGAGGGAGACTGGCAGTGTATGTCTCATCTTGGGGACCTCCCCCCATTCATGGATCTAAGGACCCCAGACTCCAAGCCCCAGGAACTGTATTCCAGAGCATTCTCTCTGCTAGGCTTTATTTTCCTCTCGGTGTGAGCATTTCCCTCCCTGGGATTTCATTGTCCTCCCAGATCCTTCCACACTAACCAGTTCGCCATGCCCTGGGGCTGCGTCGGGGATGTCAGGTCTCAGAAGATGAGCCCTGGACCTCACACAGATCTTTTCATGTGCCCCACAACAAGCAACGAGGGCCCAGTGTTTTTGTTTTGTTTTAAATCAGCGGCCTAAATGAGTTTCAAAATCTGATCTTTTTCTAAGGAGAAAGAGAGGACAACGGCCGGCGGCGGTGGCAGAATGTCGCTAAGGGGAGCTGGGCCCAGTGGGTGCCTGCCTGCCGCAAAGAAGCCTTCGGGCTGGCACCTGCGGCGCCACCTCCTCCGGAGGGCAGAGCTCGACTTTGCGCCCCATCCCGATACTGGGGCTGAGCGCCGCCCCATGCGACATCTTGGCCTTGTTTTTGTCCAAAAAGGCCGGGCCCCTGAGCTGAAATGGAAATTTGGCACAGGGCGTGGGGGTTCTACTGCTGATTTGCAAACGCGCACCTTTGTTGCTCGGGCCCGGCCGCCGCCACAGCCTGTGATACTAGCGCTGGTCCCTGTCGCTTGGCGGCGGACGGTATTGCCGCCTGCGCGCGGGCCCCGAATGTGTTTCGTAGGCGGGGGGAAGGTGCCAACGCAGGACCTTACAAGGTTCCCGGTGCACGCTCGGCCCCTGAGAGGGTGGACCTCCCCGGGCGCGGACGTGCGGGCCCGGGGCGGAGGCGGGGGTCCCCCACCCCAGCTGTTCTGGCCTCGCAGCACTGGGGACCCAAAATAGCAAGTTCATCCCGGGTCAGTCTTGCAAGAGCTGACCGTGTCCCGCACCTCCACAAGGACGGCTCGCAGGCCCAGGGCCTCGGCCTAGCGGTCGCCTTTCTGTCTGGAGCAGCCTCGGAGTGCGGTCTGCGGACGGGAGGACGACCCGGGGAGGAGGTGAAGACCTGGGTGTGCGACCCTGCCCGAGGGGCCCTGAGCGCGGCGCGAGGGCTCCAGCGCCCCCAGCGCCAGCCATGCGCTCGGCGGGGCCTCCGGGACCGCGCGGGCCGCTCTCCGCTGCGCGCCCCTGAACCTGGCCAAGAAGCCACCCGTCAAATACTTCGAACAATCCGGGAGAGAGAGAGAAAAAAAAAAAAAGTCCAGTTTTCCTTATGTAAATGTTGCGACTCATTCTCAACGTTTTCTTGACTTCTCGTAAAGGTGGCTGGGCCGTCTACAGTAAGAGCGGAATAATGTTTGCGACTGTACGACATAATTATCTCCAGATTTGCCTGTCTCCCGCCCCGGCGAGGAGTTTTCACCAGCGAAAGCGGCTAATGCATTTGCACACATTAAACATCTTGAACGCATAATTACAGGCTGCAGACAGGCTGGACAATAAAATATCTCGGCTCAATATTTTTGGAAGCCTTTTGCGAATGTGCCTGGAATAAATAACAATCTCTTTCTATGTCCTCGGCCATCTGACTGCAGCCACCATTATTTCAGGGCACCTCCACCCCACCTTGCGGGTGCTTCTGAGAACCCACAGCAGCATGGGGTAGAGGGTGAGCATCAGCGAGAGATCTCCCTGGCCTGCTTAGGCAGTGAGTCGAGAGTGGGCAGGGACGAGTGGAATATGCTGAAGAAAGTATATTCTGAGCCCCGCGGGCGGGCTTCCTCGGCTTCCTCCTTAGGCGTTAGGGGCGCATGAGGGAGTTGGTTTAGGCCTCGTAGTCTCTGAGCATCGAGCCCTCTCCACCCTCTCACTAGCTAGCTACTTGAAGACTAAAGAATTTGGAAAAGAAGCAGATTGTCATGCTCTTGTTTTAACAACCACCCTCAGAAACGCATCTCTAGAGTGTGCTGGCTCCTGCCACCTGAAAAATCTGCTGTAGAAGAAAGTTCTGGCTGTTACTGGGAGGAGGAAACTCAGGTAGTTATTTTCATCCATGAAGCCTGGGACTCTCTAGCTTCCCCTGAGTCTTAGTCGCCTGGTCTGTAAAATGGAGATGATTACAACAACCTCGGGACCTACTTCACAGGTCGTTATGGGGAAGCACTTAAAAAAAATTTTTTATTGCCGTATAACTTACATATAGGTGAGTATACAAATCTTAAGCACCCAGCTCACCGAATTTTATATATGTATACACTTGTGGAGCTACTACAAAGATCAAGATATAGAGTATTACCAGCTCCCAGAATGTTCCATGAAGAAGTTTTACATTTTAGGCGGTGATAATATTGTTCCTAACTCAAGAGGTCAGCACCGGGTCTAGTATGTGAAGCTTCTTGACACTTGAGGACAATAAATGATAAACCACAGGCTGAGAATGTAGCACAGAGGTAGAACACTTGCCTAACGTGTGAGAGGATCTGAGCTCCATCCCCAGCACCACCAAGAAAAAAAATTTGATAAGCTAAATATACGCACAGAGGATATTTACTGTTCTCACTGGAGCTGTGAGCTGTGGGAATCTCTTGTCTGGAGGAATATTGTGAGGATCTTGCCTACAAACCCTCAGGCACTTAGGGCTTGGGAGAAAATTAAAAACCAGGCTTTCACTCATTTTGAGACAATGGGTGAGAGTCTGAGTTAATGCTTGTAAGGCTGAGGTCCAAGACTTGGGGTATCTCATTTCAGTGTTATGTCTTGAATCTAAATCTATCTGATCCGTAGAGAAAATTCCCCAGGAAAAATGCTTGACCATGAAGTGCATGGGGGCCCCATTTTTTTGAAGAATGCAACTCCAATAGCTAACACCTACAGTTGATGCACTTCACAAGTAACACAAAAGAATTTACAGTGAAAAAGTTGAATGTGTCACTCTAACCATCTGACCCCCAGTTCTTCCCAAAGTCACTGTTACTGACAGCTTTCCTGGCTTTCCAGGCAAGTCTTTTAAAAAGCACAGTGGAAGCCTTTATTATACATGCTGCCCTGACCTTGGGCGTTTTCTTAAACATTGCCCAAAACAAGTCTCCATGGCAGGTGTATTGGCTCAGAAAGTTATGTTCAGACCCAATGACTCAGCCAGATGAAATTAAAGCTAACCTTGTGCAGCTTAACACACAGAAGGGCCATGCTATCCTGGGTGCTAGATCCTGACCCAATACTAATAAGCTTAGCAACCTTCCTTACAATCAGCTAACTTGCCTTGGCCATCATTACCAGAAACTCCTTCCCTCCCTGGGCTAGCAGAGCACACTGCGGGGAAGTAATCAAGGATTGACCATGACTTTGGGGTTTCAACCACTCTCTGGAGTCAGGGGAAATTGGAAGTGCCTCTTCGAATTTTTAACTATTCTGTCTTAGTTGCTATAAAAACTGTGCTCTGGTCATTAGCCCGCACTGGGTGTCCACCTCCAATCCTATTTCCTCAGTCCTCTTCGGAGCACGACGGGGAGGCCCTGGCTTTGGCCCCCACCCAGGCCTTGGCAGAGGCAGGAGGGCATAGTAGGAGCCTGGGGCTGTGCCCCCAGACCTTGGACCCCACAGTATCCTCCAGGAGAAGTCGGAGGAAACACGTTTACCACCTGGGCGACCTTGACTGCAGTCGATTAAAGTTTAATCCGAGGTGTGTGCTCAGCCTTGCCATGTTATTTAAACACATCAAAGGTCATAAAAAGATTCCAGTGGCGTGAGCCGGTCCCACGCAGGGCCGCAGGGAGCCAGCATTTGATTCCGGTTGATTTCCAGAGCCAGGATGTGGAGAGTGGGGCAAAGACCGGGACATAAGAAACAAAGGAAAAGTTTTGGTTCCATAACGAAACGCCTGACTTGAAAAAGCAGCCAGGGAAACCGAGTCTCTGACAACGGGACCGAGAGGGCGCCTTGCAATTCCAATTAACTGGGAAGACATCTAGTGGGAAGAGATCGCAACTGCAGCAGCTTCCTGCGCGCATCCTCCGCCCATCGTGGTCGCCCTGGGGAGATGGGGGTCCCAAAGAGAAACCCTTTTCTCCCTGGCGACCTGTTCAACAATCAAGTGCTTTCTCTGCTGTCTTAAAGATCCCAGGACTGGGGGCGTACTCCCACTCTGGGCGAGGGCATCTATCTTTAGAGGATCTGGCTGTTGTTGGCTTTCCAGTTTCCAGGTTGAGGCAGAGGTAGCTGGCCAACCCCGCGAGCCAAAGAGCCCCAGATTCTGGTCCAAACTTCCGTGTTGGAGCAACCTTGGTCCTTGAGCGTCCGTATATGGGTTCTTGTCTAGTGTCCTGGGTGGCCCCGGAACCAACAGGTTGTAAGCAGGAGCCAGGAAGCCAGAGGCCAGGACATTTCTCCAGCTGTAGACCAGAGCACAGGAGCCCAGTTCCCAGCACGCACAGCCAGCATTTCACCCCATCTCTGCATGGAGCCCTTGGGTCAGACCTTTTCCAGGATGCTTCTCCCAGCCCATCTCTAATTTCACCGGAGGTCAGGGGTCCTTCACTATAGCTCTGCAGAAATAAAGCCCACATTTGGAACATTGTCTCTTACATTTACTCTCCTTGCTCTAGAAATCCCTGACAATGGATCCTAATCCTAAGGCTGAAATACCACACCTTGCAGGCCTTCCCCTGTGCCTTAAAGATGACCATTCCATCTTCTGCATTATCTGGTTTTGCCTGCTTTGAGCAGGGATCTTCCTCCAAGGAGGCCTTCTGGCCTAAATTCTCCCTTCTCTTGCCATTTGTTGGCATCATACTATCCCAGAATTGTCAGGAAGAAGAGTGGTATCAGGGTGCCCCTTTTCTGGATAATACAGGCCAAGGGACGCTGCTCCACATTTCAATATATGAATTTCAGGACATTATGGAGCCACCACTAGGTCCTGAAGCAGGGGAACTGTAGCTCCTCTGGGACTTTTCCGGTCCTTTGGGGCCAGGGGCTGCAAGGGACAGCAGATGGCTACAAGGAATTCCTCTCTGCAGGAGTCACACCCTCTCCCCACCGTGTGCCAAGTCACAGGGGTCCTAACTGCCTTGGGTTGTAGGAAGTGGCTTCTTCTCACCTCATTTTGCCCATCAAGGTCCCTTCTCCACATCTACCTGTACTCCCCCACAGGGCTTGGACTCCCCAGTTCTCAAAGGAAGGCATAGGGAACCCTGCTTTATGTTTTATGCCACCCTCATTCCTACATCCCCTCCAAAAAAAAAAAAAAAAAAGCCTGAAAGTAATTGAAAATGGTGGATGAGACCATTCAAGGCAAAAATGTCTTGAAGCTCTTCAGCGACATCAGCCGGCTCTTATCACACTCAGAAGTACGTCTCCCACAGGGTGCTAGATCTATGGCTCCTTCTGTCCTCACCCCACCCCCATCATTTAATGACTAGATGAAATTTATACCCTCAGGTAAGGAGACTCTTAGGTTTTATTGAATCAGCTCCAGACGATTGGGTCCAACAGTGGGGGGGGTGGAGGGTGGGGGAAGGACTGCAGCTGGGTTAACCAGATTCAACTTCAGGGAATGAAAACCTGAGACCTGAATTGCAAATGAACCAGGGATCCAAGCGCCTGGAGCAGTCCAGGTCCCGTGCTGAGCACAGAGGGGCTGGTGTAAGTGTAAGGAGCAGAGCTGCTCCCTCGCCTCTGCCAGTACAACACAAGACCTGGAAAACCCCCTCCCAGCCCACCCAGCTAGGTCCGAACTGGATTCCTAGTGGATCCCACAACCCCACCCCCACTCCTGCCAACTCCACTCTGCCCTGCTCTCAACATAAGCTTCAGGACTTCTATTCCTCAGGGTGACAAATGAGTCTGCTTGCTCTCAGCGACATCAAATTACTTTGCACCAGCCGAAGGTTCCATGACCCGACATAACCTCACATTAGATCCTAAAAATGTAAAGAAATATGGCCTTCTTAAAAGTGGCTGAGCGCAGGTAATTGCTAGCAGGCTTGAGGCGTTGTCCCCAACTCAGCCCCCGACCCATGCCTCCAAAGCCAGTACCATCCAGAACGCACGTGCCAGAGCTCTGTATAGGCAAAAGTTCAACCTTACATTTAACCTCGGGCCCTAATCAGGTTCTCAACGTCCAGATTATTTTTGTGTGGTTACAGAAATCACAGGAAGGCTTTCAGCCTAAACTTTTAGCAGAGCTCCCGGTGGGGGCCTCCATCAGGGTTCAGCAAAGAGGAGGCTTGGGCACAGATGGGCTTCTGCAGAGCTTTAAAAACACAGGCCTTCCTCGGGCTGCCATGGCTTACATTTTTTTTAAGAATTATGGTTTCGTTGTTTCTTGTTCTTTTCCTTCCCTCCCCTCCCTTCCTCTTTGTCTCTCAGTTTGCCTTTAGTGTCTCCTTTCCCTTCTCCCTCTTCCCCCGAATATTCTCACTTCTACGATCTCCACCCTGGCCCTGGCTCTGACCCTGACCAAGTCTTCACCCCCAAGGATTCCATCCCTGCATCCGGAGATCTAGGACACCCACCCCCCCAGCCGCTGGTGCCTGAGGCCCTGGCAAGGGTCGCTGATCTTGCTAGTGCCCCACAGCCTTTAGTCAGGGGATGCATTTCCAAGGCTTTTTGCCACATACAGTCAGAATCGTTGGCGATTATATAAAATATGTGTACATAAATTTCTCCTCTCAATTTACGTACTCTTTCCGAGTTTGGCCAAATTGCTCTTTTCTAAGCTGTGAACAGTTATATATGCTTATTGTATAAAATCATCCCAAATATTTAACAACTCCAAAAAAAAAAAAAAAGCTGATTAAGGATAGTAAACAATCTAACACTCTGCCATGAAAAGTAAGACTGGGGTTAGAATTTACTAAACAGTTGGCCGGCATAGGACTTGTCAAATTGGATAGTTTGCTTTTTTTTTTTTCCTTGCTTTTTTAGTTTCTAAAGTTGCCAGGGCTTTAGTTAAATCACCCTTGAGTTCGCTGAGGAAGATCATGCCTTGTTAGTTAGACCACCAAATTAAAACAAGAAGATCATGTCTTTATTAATTCTCTTTTAAAGTAACTTATTGTGGAGGGGATGTTTTAAAAAATAAACAGAATTGCATTTTTTCTTGAAAACAGTGGTCACTGTGATGAGATACCAATCTAATACAAACTTTTCCCTACTATTTTAATTATTAGAAATATTTTCAGAGTTTCTACCAGGAAAAGAGATTTGTAAAATGGTAGAATAGTCATTTACACACTAATAAATGACTATATGTCAATTTAGGACACAAAAAAGACTACGGCAGGCATGGTTTTCTCCCTCTCCCCAATCCTGATGCAGCCAACGAAAACTTCAATAAAAGGTTGATTTCTTCATAGCAAAAGGTAATATAAATCTCCAATATACATACTTTTTTAAGTAAAGAAGAGCCACATACAATTTCAGGCAAAATGGAACCACATTCTATACCCTTTTTGGTCCAGATTTCTCCTGGCTAGAACCTTAAGTTATTTCTAGATTGCAATTGGAACTATTCAAGTTCAAGTCCTTTTTCTCAATCTTGAAATATGTCCTCAAAATCTTATGTTGAGAGCAGAATGATTTGATGCCTGGGATTTAATTTTAAATATTAGTTAAAGGACTGGAAGTGGATGATGAAACACACAAGGCAAAACAATAGTAGAAGCTGAAGCTAGAAGTTGGGTGTACAGGGGTTTGTTGTACTTTCGTATGCATTCAGAAATTTTCATAATAAGGTTATTTTTAAAATTGTGTTGGAAAAAAATTAAAATTGTGCCGGGCAAAGGGGGCTTTAAAACAAGAAAGTGGTCTATTGGATAGCATCTGGAGTTACCCACTTAATCATCAATTTCCAGAAACAGAAAACAACCTTTTTCGTTTTTTCATTTCTCCGGAATCAGCCCGCCATCCCCGATGCTTGCTTTCCGGCAAGCTCCCTTTCCCAACCCGTAAACCAAGTATCCAAACCCAAGGTTGGGGGCTGATTAGTGGAGCTTCCGTACTCGGCCCCCCTCACCGGAGTGTAAATGCCTATAAAAACTAATATCAAAAGTTTTTATTGAGCTGCTTCGTTTCCCCGAGCACTGGGCCAAGCGGGACTCCAGCCCCGGGACAAAGGGATGGCGACTGCTGTACGTGCAGCATCGGGTGCTCCAAAACCGTACAATGAGGGTCCCCAGAGCCGGCCAGAGGTTCTGGGGATGACAGCCAAACCAGGTAAACGCCAGTCGGGGGCTCGCCTTCCGCAGAGGACAGGTGTACACAAGTACAAAGCCATGGAAAAGGGAACGGGATGGGGGGCGGTGGCCGGAAAAGTCGGAATGGGTAGAGAGAGGCACCAGCTACCTAGAACAATGTCACCAGGCTGGTCTGACAAGAGGAAGATTTTTTTCTCCGGGCTCTGTATGATGTCTACGTTTCACCCAGTTGACGTTGGATGCGCACCTTCACTGCGTATGTGCACAGGTCTGATGTGCGAATCTGTGCGGGGATATCAAGGCGCACACACATCGTTAGAATTATAATACATAAAGTGCCTGTAAAAGTCTGATTACACCTCAGTGTGTACTTGAAGGGGTCCTAAGTTCCCCTTCCTCGTGGCTGTGCGGGCGAGTTTCCTTTCTTCGGTTGCTTTTTGCATTAAGAGTTCACAGACCGAACCAGGGGCGTGGAGCCTTTAGGATCTGGGGAGAGATGGGCTTCCGCGGGCCCAGGCCTCCGGGCTGACCGCATTGGTTTCCCGGGAGAAAGCCGCAGCCCGACGGGACCAGTTTACGTGCAAACCCCCTGCTTCCTTCCAGCACTCCAAGGTCTCCAGTGTATTTGTTGACATAAAGAATCCACAGCCCAGCGCTGGTTTCCTGTTTTGTTGCGGGCGTGATCATCGAGCTACGCGGGGGCCGGCGGTAGGTTTCTTTTCGGGCTGTGAAAGGACAGCGTCGCATATAGAGATACCTCGTCCTTCTCACGTCGCATCAGCACGAGATTGCCGGCCGCCCCGCGCTCTCCCAGCGCCCTGCCCCACGACGGCGAGCTCACTCTCTCCTGCTGGCTGGGGCTCCGCAGTCCAGCGGGCGGGAGTCTTCGCCGCCCGCCAGCAGGCCACGCATCGCGCAAGATGTGGTTCCTCCTGCTGGCGGAGCTTCTATTCCCAGAAGCGTGTTTCCCCTCCTAACCCGCGATCGGCCCTGTAGTCAAGACTAGGTTTCCAGGTCCGGTGAAGAGCCCAAATCGTGACACTGTAGGGGCAAGGCGCTCTCCCAACACCCCCTAAATGGGCTTCGGAGTTACTGGAGCCTCCCAGAGCCAGGTCTCAGAAGCCGAGTGCACCCCGCACTCCAGTTTGAGCCAATCCAGAGGAGATCGGTGCCACAGGCAGCCACTGTGCGGGGGAGGGGTGCTCTTCATGGAACCTGGGACCTGGGACTGGTTGTTCTGTAAGTTGGGGAGCGCTGCTCTCTCTCGTGAGGAACTTTCTGGAGAAAACAGGATAGGGTGACCCTAGAACTGAGGGTCCCTTGTGAGGCTACATGTCCCAGTGGCTTTCTGGTGAGAGATGGAACCTGGCCGGCAGCGGGAGAGGTGTGCCTCTAAAAATTTGCTGTCCATAAAATCCACCCTGTGTGGGGATCTTGAAGGCAAGAGCGGTTCTGCGGGTCTTCCCAGACCTTATACTTCCATTTTCAAGAGTTAAGATTTGGTCGCCACAATGCAGTGTCTTTCCATGGCCTCAAACTCTCCCCACAGCCTTGAGTCTTTCCGTACCTCATTTTTCCTTCAAATGTGCAAACATCTAACACAGAAGCTTGAGTAGATGACAGAATTCACCCCTGCTCACTGGCCAGCTTTGCCCAGGTTTCAAGACCCACCCTCTCTTTAAGCAAAGAGGGTACAGGTTCCACCCGGATGGGCACAGGGGTGTGAACCTTCAAAAACCACACCATAAACACAGCAGTCCCCCATTTGCCCCTTTCCCAGATGATCTGCTCCAGTGAAGCAGTACCCTCGTTTGAGAATGTTCCCTCTCTCCTTCCTAGCCAGCTTCAGCCCCTCAAATCCACCCCCCCTTCTTTCTGGATCTTTCTTCTTTTGCCACTATCTCCACATCCCTAGTCTGTCCCCAGTGGAAGAGAGAGGGTTAAGATGTTCTGCAAATGTGGCTCGTAAAGCTGCTTGGATACATTAGAAACACATGAATATCCTGAAATACAAAGTGTCTTTAAAAGCAACCAAGGAATGTTTATCCTAATGTTGGATAGATGCAAAGAAGTAATGCCAGGGAGCAGCACTGACAGTCTCCTCCGAGTTAAAGTGATAGCAGGTAAATTTCATTTGCAAATGAAAATCAAACTCAATTAAAACCTGGTTTCCCTTTGTCCTTTTCTCTTCCAATCTTGAAAGCCCGGAGTCCCATGGCCTAGGGTGGCATCATCCAATGCTCCATACAAGAAAACTTGGCCAAGGTCTCTGTCTTCAGCGGGAGGCTCCAGGGCAGCCCAAGCCCTACAGGGGACCCTGGTCCATCCCAGGAGGTAAGAAGCCAAGGTGTTTCGGCGCAGGAGAAAGGATCTATAACCCCCTTGAACAAAAGGCGGTGCTATAGACAGCCCTCTCAGGTTCTGCCCCACACTGCCTCTCAAGGGGACTCCGGAAAAAACCCACGGGCACCAGGCAAATCATGGGGAAGACCTGCAGCCTCTCCAACCTCCACCCACACAGCCCTCTGCTTGGCTGTCTTGCTCAATGGCCCCTGCTGCCGAAGATCCCAGTGTGTGCCCTGGCTTCCTCAGACTAACCCATGGGAAGTCTGGGGATAAAACCGTTAGATTAACAGTGCTTCTTTGTGATCCTATAAGAATCCCCAAGCCTGGGGGAAGAAAAGGCAAGGGGGCAGCTCAGAAGTTCAGGCACCACTAGTTGGCCAGGCAAGTAAATCTTGACCTTGCCTTTGGGGAAAGAGGCAGAATGCTGGGAGGATCCATGGTTGCTTCCAAGAACACAGTCCAGTCTTTATTGCCCTCTGGGCCTTTCTTTTTCTACAGCAGGCTAGTTTGGTGGCTGCCTGGTGGAGTAAGAATCCATACTGGGAACCATTAATGAACCTCTTATCTCCCTCAGTGAAATACTGAGAAGGGGGATTATTCGTGCTTCAAAGTGAGTAGAAATTTTAGAAACTCAGACTCACAATTATTCTAGGACTCATTCTAATTATATAAACCATTCCCACTGATTGAGCTCTACAACTCAACATTTAGCAGGACATGAAGGCACTTAAAAATAGTGAAAGTATGCTGAGACGCCACTGACATACCTGACAGAAAAATCACATCATACATATCATGATCTAAGACAAGAAGAGAACAAGCAGGCTGCCTCCTCCAAGTAACCATGTCTTCAGAGTTTTTAAAAAACTGATAGGGAGACATAAATCTCAATAATTTGGGCCCCGAGCCCTTCCTTGGTAGGACGCCACGTGTGAGAAGCAAAGCGGAATGGATTTGAGATGCAACCTAAAGCCTTCCTCCCCTCCCTTCCCGGCGCCGTCCCTCCCAGACAAACCTGCTTGTGGCTCCTTGGCGGACAAGATGAAATCTTGTCTCACCATTTTTGGTGAGGAGGGACCCAGTCGACTTGGGCAGTCTCTGCGTGCAAGGCTCCCGGCTCCAGTGAAGTGGGAGGGGGAGGGAAGAGCGTGAAGCTGGCCTTGGCCACCCGTGTGCACCAGCAGCTCGCTGTGGCCAGAGGTGAGCTGGCACAGGCACCGACTGGTGGGGGCTTCCCAAGCTGTGTTTTCGTTTTTCCGGGACTGGCTGGAAAACAGAAGAGGCTCCAAGCCTGTCCCAAGAGCAGGGCGGAGGCAGAGAAGAAGAGTCGGTAAACACCGCCCCAAAAACTCTACAAAGGCAGAAGAAGAAGAAGAAGAAAAAAAAAAAAACACTGTGTAGCCAAGCAGCCAGAAACTAGAATTCCAAACGAAAAGAGAATTAGGAGTGAGGGGAGATGGGTGGCGGGCCTTTCGCAGCCGCAGCACAGCTGCCTTGGTCTCCAGGCTTGCGTGGCAGTTTTCTCACGCTGACTAGACTGCAACTTTCAACTTGACCTTGGCCTCCAGCCGTGTCTGACCCGTATGTAAAACCGCCCTAAAGTCCCCAGGAACTGAGGCCTCAAACCCTACCCTGTCTCTTTGTCACCGTGAGTTTTACAATGCCACTTGGAGGGAGGAAGAGGGTGGGGGACGAAATGGCCGGAAAGTAACACAAAAATCAAGTCTACAGAGGGTTCCTTAGTCTGCAAATGGCTAGTCAGGGAGAAGGTAAACTGGGGGCAAATCAATATTTACCCAGAACTACTAAAAAGTCAAGAGGGAAAGGACACACTCAGTGTGGGGGAGGACTGGGGGGCAGAGAAGGTTTTATTGGGCAACTCTAACATTGGTCAGGGAAAACCTTGGAATCTGGGCAGATAAAAGCCTGAGCCCAGTCATTGGTCTGTACCCTGCAGGAAGCCCAAGGGGCTTAGAGAGCAGAACAGTGGGGTGGTATGTGCAGCGTCTAAGTTTAGGGCTGAGGCTGAAAGCTGGGACTGAGGGCAGATCCAAGTCTGGCTGCTCACCAGTTAGCCTGGGATGGAAGGGAGTCCTGTTCCCAGCTCGAATGCTCCTGAAGATGCCCACTTTCACTTTGAATGCTTCTTCCCATTCTGGGCATCTGACCAGCTCACAATCGCACAATCAGAGGTGGAAATTTTTGGCCCCCAAGTAGCAGGACCCCCAGAATCCCTCATCAAATGATGGCAAGCTGCAAACAGGGACACTGCCGGCTCTTCCAGTACCAGCATCCACTGTACTACCAGGAAAGGGTTGCATTTCCCAGGCACACAGGAAAAGCTTCTTGGGCTGGTTCTTGGGCACTGGGCACCCTCTGCAGGCTGGAGCTCCTACCTGAGGGAAAGGCACGAAGTGACCCCCAAAGAGCCCTTTTCTCTTTTCCCAAAATGGAATCCAATAGTGGGTTCCCAGATGTCTGGAGAGTCAGGTCCAGCCCAGGCTCTATGGAGCAGCTCGCGTGAGGCCCCTGGAGTCCCGGCCAGAAGCCCAGCTGGGGCCTGTTCCTCTTTAAGCCCCTTCCATGAGAAGCCAGCAGACTGGAGAGAGAGGAGCGTGGGTGAATTGTGTTCTCCGCATCTCAAAGTCTCTAGAGGAGGAGGAAGAATTGTTACTGGGTCAGATCGGAGAAACAGGCTATATACAAAAGTGTGGGAATGTGACTGTGTGCATCAGGGTACACTCAAGTGTGTGTGCGCCTGTCATTGTGGGGTGTGATGAGTGGCTCTGTCTGAGTTTATGGGCCTGAATGTCAGTGTATGAAAACTGTCCACTAACACTGTGGACAAGGAAGGAAAGAGAGCTCCTAAATGCAGCCCAAGCGTCTCAGTGGGATGTCCTGGGACCCTGGAGCCAGGCGGAACAGCAAGAACCGACAAGCAGCAAACACCCTGCCCCTGTTCCCCTGGAAGGAGAGCCAAATCGCGACGTTGTCAAAGCCGAAAGCGACGACATCCGTCCTATGGTCTCCCCTCAGAAAGACGCTAGGATACCCAGAAAGGAAACAGCCCCAGAAGCCCCAAGAAACACCCAGCCTGATCGAGGCCGGTCCCTTCTTCACCAGTCTTTCATCCCTGGCCACTGGAGGATTTACCTGACCTGTCCCCACGGCCTCAGGTCGCAGCCCAGCGGTGCGCCCACGTCCCCTCCCCGCCGTGGCAGACGGGACGGGAAGGGGGACCGAAAGGGGCTTCCCTGCCCTCCCCGCCCGCCCGCGGCCCCCGCCTCCGCGCGAGGGTGAAGGGTGCACGGCCGCGCGGCGAGCCCTGGCGCTGGGGACCGAGCGCGGCTGCCGGGACCGCGGGTGCCCCGCGCCGAGCCGGGCCGGAGCCGCCCGCTTTGCATACGCCGGGGGCGGGGCGGGGGGGCGGGCCAATGGGCGGCCGCCTGGCGC
This sequence comes from Hystrix cristata, assembly GCA_004026905.1. NCBI lineage: Eukaryota > Metazoa > Chordata > Mammalia > Rodentia > Hystricidae > Hystrix > Hystrix cristata. The sequence goes on from PVJO010001061.1 coordinate 89,528, forward strand.
GACCCCGCAGGGCGCGATCCGCCCCCCTCGCTCGGGCCCCGGCCCCGCGCCGCGCGCTCTTCACTTCTTGGGGGCTTTTTAAAACAGCGCCACTGGGGTCTTCTCCATGCGGCTCGGGCTATGACAGCCTCCGTGCTCCTCCACCCCCGCTGGATCGAGCCCACGGTCATGTTTCTCTACGACAACGGCGGCGGCCTGGTGGCCGACGAGCTCAACAAGAACATGGAAGGGGCGGCGGCGGCGGCGGCAGCGGCGGCGGCGGCGGCGGCCGGGGCCGGGGGCGGGGGCTTCCCCCACCCGGCGGCGGCCGCGGGGGGCAACTTCTCGGTGGCGGCGGCGGCGGCGGCGGCCGCGGCGGCGGCGGCCAACCAATGCCGCAACCTGATGGCGCACCCCGCGCCCCTGGCGCCGGGAGCCGCGGCCGCCTACAGCAGCGCGCCGGGGGAGGCGCCCCCTTCGGCCGCCGCCGCCGCCGCCGCCGCAGCCGCCGCCGCCGCCGCCGCCGCCGCCGCGTCGTCCTCGGGCGGGCCCGGCCCGGCGGGGCCAGCGGGCGCCGAGGCCGCCAAGCAGTGCAGCCCGTGCTCGGCCGCAGCGCAGAGCTCGTCGGGGCCGGCGGCGCTGCCCTACGGCTACTTCGGCAGCGGCTACTACCCGTGCGCCCGCATGGGCCCGCACCCCAACGCCATCAAGTCGTGCGCGCAGCCCGCCTCGGCCGCCGCCTTCGCGGACAAGTACATGGACACCGCCGGGCCCGCGGCCGAGGAGTTCAGCTCCCGCGCTAAGGAGTTCGCCTTCTACCACCAGGGCTACGCGGCCGGGCCTTACCACCACCACCAGCCCGTGCCCGGCTACCTGGATATGCCGGTGGTCCCGGGGCTCGGGGGCCCCGGCGAGTCTCGCCACGAGCCCCTGGGTCTTCCCATGGAAAGCTACCAGCCCTGGGCGCTGCCCAACGGCTGGAACGGCCAAATGTACTGCCCCAAAGAGCAGGCGCAGCCTCCCCACCTCTGGAAGTCCACTCTGCCCGGTAAATGGCGCCCCCTTTCCAGCCCCTGTCTTCCGGCTCTGCTCCAGCTTCTCCTCGGCTCACGCCCGGGATCACCCGGGTGGCCCTGTGCTCTCCTCCTGGCTGCCCCAGTGGGGCTGTACCCCTGGGAGCCTGATCCCGGCTGGCTAGCGCTGTCCGCACTACCCTAAGTTGAGCTCGCCCCTTGGGCGAGGGGTGGCCGGGAGGCAGCTTGTGGGGACCCCGGCTAGCTTCCTTCTCCCTCTGTTCTCCGTCCTCCCCAGCCCTTGACAATAGCTGAAATTGAGAAATTGACCCGCTACTTAGCTCATCAAATTACCACTATTCGTTCTCAGAAAATAGTTTCATTGGTGAAGCATCGAGTGTTGGGGGGTTTGGGGCAAAGCAAGAAGAGCCAGGCGCAGGAGTGTTGTGTACTGGGTCGGGCGCTAAGGTGTAGGCAGCTGGGCCAGGAGATGGAGGAAAACAGGCGCGCTGGGCATGCAGGATAACCCTGTTGGGGTGATCACTGGAGCTCTGGGCGATTTCATTTCAGTGCAAAACTAATCACCCCCTCCACTAACCCTCCAAGCTTTGGCAAAAGACCGGATTGTGCAGCGCGTAGCAAAGAGGAGCCCGCGCCAGGCGGGTGGATCCGATAGAGCTGTCGCCTGTGTCCTGGCCCCAATCTGATCCATGTATAACTTGCCTTCTCCTCTGTCTTCCAGACGTGGTCTCCCATCCCTCGGATGCCAGTTCCTATAGAAGGGGGAGAAAGAAGCGCGTGCCTTACACCAAGGTGCAATTAAAAGAACTCGAACGGGAATACGCCACGAATAAATTCATTACCAAGGACAAACGGAGGAGGATATCAGCCACAACGAACCTCTCTGAGCGGCAGGTCACAATCTGGTTCCAGAACAGGAGAGTTAAAGAGAAAAAAGTCATCAACAAACTGAAGACCACTAGCTAATGGAATAAAAATGGAGCAGAGGGCAATTTGAAGAAATGCTTCAGAACTCATTGCTTTGCCCAGATAATAATAATACTTAATAATAATTGAAGAAATGAAAAGAGAGACACTGGCATTTTGCTCTCCTAAGGGGAGAATCTCTTTCTCTGTAACGGAATCTACAACTTTTTAAAAACTTTAAGAAATGATAAAGACTGCCAGTTCTCCCGCCAACCCCACCAGACCGTTACATGACAAACTCTAGAGTCAAACGTCAACCCCTAAGTACGCAATTTCAGATAAGTTACACATTTACTGAAATCTTGTAAGTATTTATGTGACCGTTATATTTTAGGACACTATGTTAGATGATAATAATCCGAAAGTTGGTTACAAAAGCAAGTGGCTGTTTTTAAGCATCTTGCTTGTCCTTCTTACGTCGCCATCCCCTTTGCATGTTAAGTGTCTGCTCAGGTAAATCTTAGTGAAATTCCTATATTGTATGTTCTGAAATATGTTTCATGTGTAGGTTTAGAAGGTGGAAAAAAGAAGGTACTGAGATAATCTATAACTATTTACTATGAACGGAGAAAGGAGAGGAAGGCTCTACCGAAGATCATTTGTCTTGATAGTAAATACAACCAGCTTAAACCTTTGAGGCTACAAAGGAATCCCAGGTTGATAATGTCCTTCTGAGAATAATTTTTAGTTGCTTATAAAGCATATTTTTGGCATTTGGATGACCCCATTATCAGTGATTGTCCCAAGAATTGGTTTTTGTTTTTTTTTAATGTTTAACTCAACAGATAATCTACAGGAATCATTTTATGTGAGATCTTCCAGAAGGTCCCACCTCAATATGGTGGACTTTGGTTTCAATGCAATTGATTTTTTTCTGCTCTGTTTTGCTCATCTAAATTGGTGTTTTCCAATATTTGCTAAATATCTTACTGGAGAAATCATTTTCTTGTTTTTATTTTTTAGAAAACTCAAAATGGAAATTCATTCTCCCAAAATATTTAGATGTCTACATTCTATATTTTGGCCTTTTCAGAGATTAGTATTTTTCCTTGTTTATTGTATTAGAAGACTGCATTAGAAAGTTTAGGGACTCATCTTCACAGTACATTTTTAATCAAGCAGTTATTTCAGCCAGCACATTCATTTTGTTCATATTCACTATAAAATACTATCTTGTAAATAAAGACATTCAGCACACTGTGAAAATGTATTTGTGCACCTGCTTTTTAAATATTTCTACTAAAAATGGAAAATTTAGAACTGTAGATAGTGATATAGTGGTATTAATTCTGTTAATAAAATAGTCACTGCCATTAAAATCTGAAGGAAACACTCATTACTTTCCTTTGCTAAACGTGCCCTGCACGGAAAAGGAGCAGGTTTGTCTCATACAAACCAAGGACCATTCTTTTCTATTATTATTCAGCTTTTGTGGGGGGGAGTAAATTTTTTTTAAGTAAAGAGAGAAATCTCTCATAACTAAAATTCTGAAAATGATAAGTGCTTTAAAGAGATGAAAGTGTCAGGTGAAAGGGAAAGAAAAGAAAGGAGGAAGAGATAGTATAAATTCCCAGGCTCCCAGGGTAAAATGAAAACCAGTTGTTTAGTATCAGCAATGCTTAGGCTGTCGTATTTTAAAATCTGCTGTTGGGTCTGCATGTGTCTGAAAGGGCAGGTTTTGATATTTGTTGAAATGACAGGACTAGGAAAGGCCTTAAACCTTGACCTTGACTAAAAAAGACAATTTGTGACCTTGACTTTTGACAGCTCATGAATTGGCCTGGGCTGGATTAGTAGATCAAGGGCGCCACCTGGTGTTGACAAGCCTCCTTGTAATTCTTCAGCTTTAAGGGAATCAAGAATTCTTACCTCTTTGACTTGTTATTTTAGAGATTTAGTACTCATTTATCTGGCTCCAAATGGAGCAAATTTGAATATATGTAAATTATACATGTGCCTGTATATATGTGAATATATATCATATGTGTATACATGTATACATTTGCATATCAGTGCTTGTGTGTGCTTGTATATGTAATTATAGACTGTACAGATATAGTATCATTAATTGCTGATGACTCACAACATTGTAATTTAAGGTGATTTCTAGAGTTGAGGTACAAAAATGTACTTTACATGATGAAGCCTTGCTCCTTTTCTTTAATGACCAATTTGATTTGTCTTCATAGCAGTTCACTCAGATTTCTGCAGATCTGCTTTTAAGCTGTACATTTTTGTTACGGGCCAAGAGACATTCTTAAATCACCATTTTTCTCCTCACCCTCATCCTCCAAGGTGGTCTACCACCCTAATTAGAGCTATCAGGGAGTCTTAACGGCAAATAAAAAGTTTGGGTGCCTTGCTAACTCTATCGTTCTAGAGTTACAGTTCAGAAATTCAAAGAAACCCACCTCTTAAGAGGTCAGTAAGGAGAATTTAAATATCTCATATCTATAAAATGACCATAATATGTATGCAGAAGGAGAGTTATCCTGGATAGCTCCGAGCTGAGTGCAGCTCCAGGGTGGTGTGCAATCTTATATTGATGCTTGCAAATCTGCCATTTGATTTGTGGGAGAAATAAATATATTTAATATTAACAATCACCATCAAAACTATAATAATGATAATTTTTATATCTACTGTTTATTGACCCCTAACAATACATCAGGTGCTGGGTTCAGAGTCATAAATAATACATATGTATGTTTATATATTTAATACACACATAGGGTTATGTGTTTTTTTGTCAAATCCATGCTATGAACAAATGTATTAAAATGTTGGTGGAACCAGTAGCCTGGAGATGTGGAATTATCAGATGCACATTAATTTTATTTTTATGTTAGAGGAAAGAAATAGTGAATGGAAGAACTTGATTCATCATTTGGTGGAAAATAATATTGGTTGCTTACAAGCCTGGCCGATGGAAACTTCTCCCAGCTGCCTAAAGATTGAGAGCTTTATAGATGAAGAATTACAGAAAAAAATCTAAAGCTATTTCAAAAAGCATGGTCCTGAACCATATGTATCGAATGGTCTTGTGAGTGCAATCATATTTTGCTGCCCTGAGGATTTTCACTTTACTTGTGGAAAGAAATGAAAACGCTGCTTCAGACCCACCTCCCCACGTCTTGTTCCACAATTCCATTTGTAAGTGAGCTACCATCAAGTCAAAGTAACGACTTTCTTCCAACATGTTTAAAGTGGTGGAAAATCCCCTTAAATCTGGATCAAACAGGGTGCTTACAAATAACTCCGAAGAGGACTCTCCTGGTGATAGGGGATATTTTTCTTTAGATGTAAGAAGTGTTCTAAGCCTCAGGCCTAGAAAAGAGGCCAGCAGCAACTCTGCAGCCGGGAATATCACCCCTTTCGAAAGCCATCACCACTGCAAGAACCTTGGGTAAAGTAGTAGCCTTCTTTTCTCTCTCTCCAGTTTTTGCAACTGTAATTACAGAGATGTGTCAGAAACACCCCACCCCAGTTCTAAAATGTCTGTTGATAGTGTCACTCTTACCTAACTCCCTTCTTACTGAAAGTGTCCATGGAGCTACCAGGTAAACTGAGGTGGACATGGATTATAATGGCTCCCTAGTGCTTAAAACTCATAGGACAAAGACAAGGGAACACCAGCTTCCTCTTCAAAACTAAGAGTAATAACACAAGTCACTAACCCATGAGTATTGTGGCTTAAAACCTGATTCAAGTATTTTTTTTCTAAAAAGGAAACTCATCCCGAACAAAAAAAAAATTATATATATGGGACTTTCCCCATCTGCTATTAATACTGTCAAATTTATTAACTTAAGTGGTTGATTGTAAAATGTCACCATGTATTTCACTACTATTTATGCCTGATGCAGAGATGAAGCCATTCATTTAAATTGGCTTTGTTTTTTCAACAGAAAGAGAAAGAAAAATTGTTAAGTTGGAAAAAGGAAATCACTCATTTTAAAAATTCAGCCTAATTGATACGTTTTCTTAGAAATTCACCAGGAGGCAGTGAAGAAATTCATCTGAGGGTGATGCGTTTGTGTGGGGTAGTCAGATAACACTGTATATGGATACGGCCTATTGCACTGCTCCGTGTGTTTGAAGGGCTGGGTGAAGATGCGGCATCTCCCTTTCTTTCTGCGAATTCCCCAGTTTCGCGCCCAGATGGAGGCTGCCCGGGACTGCTAATCCCTAGACCCGGTGGGTTCACAGGCGCCCTTCTAGACTTGCAGAGCTCTACCGAGGAGACGCTAGGGGCTTGCTGATTTATGCGCATTCCTTTAAACTTGATCGAATACGTGTCAGCAGCCCAAGTCCCGGAGAATCAGAGAAATGCGCAGCGAGGCTCACATCCCATTTTTCATAAGCAAAGATGTAGCGTTATCCAAAAGGCCTGGGGAGATTTATGCGTACATTTTAGGACAGGCATGCTAATTAAGTTTTCATCTGTTCGGCCGCTGGGTAAATAACAACCGGCTTCATTTTCTGAAAATATCCACCCAGTCCTCATGCATCTATCTACCTTGCGCAGACGAATGCCCGAGAGGAGCTTGCTGTTTTAAATTTTATTTTAAAGGGAGGGAAAAAAGACGCTGGCGCAGGGCGGGGGGAATCCCTCCGTGAAGGCAGCCAAGGCCTTGCCACAGTCGATTTCATTTCTGTCCGGCTCCGTCGCGCGGCTGAAGAGCTGAATCCACCAGCGGGCAGAAATAATTACAACGGGTGTGCGAGATTTTCAAACCTTCGCGGAGGTCGCGCGGCGACTCAGGGACGGAGGGAGCCGGGGACGCGCCCCTCGGGACACAGGGGCGCACCCACGGGAACCCCCTCCTCAAAATGGAGGCTCCGGCCATCGAAGAGCCGGCCCCGCTCCGACGGCTCCAGCGCCGGCCGGCGCTCGGCAGGACGGCCAGGCGCAGGTCGAGGCGGGGGAACCGGGGCCGCGTCGGGCGGGCGCTGCCGGCCGGCGACCCGCGCTGCGCGACGCCCCAAGCTGCGGCTGACGTCACGGCGGGCCGAGCGGGCTCCCGGGGCGCCGTCAGCTGGGGACCCGCGAGCGCAGGGCCGTTTCGCGCGGCAGCCCCTGCCCGCCACGCCCCTCCCTGCCCGGGAGGATAATCGGCTGTTTCATCTCCCGGCTCTTAATTCTTGTCAGCGTGGAAGGTGCTTTGCAACGGGAAATAAAACTTGACAGGAGCATTTTCTCTGAAAGGGGTTTTGAGACGGGCTGAAAAGAAACCCTGTTTTGCTCGACCGAAGACTTCCGCTTCGGGAGCCCGGAGCTGAGCCGCGGGGCGAGGTCCGAGGGAGCGGCAGGCCGAGCGGCGGACGCGGGCGGTGCGCTCTCCACCTGGGCCGGGCTGGGCCTCGCTGTCCCCGCGCATCGGCGACGCCGGCTCGGCCGCAGGCCCGGGCAGCCCGCAGCCTGCCGCCAGGACCCCGAGCGAGCGCGGGAACTGAGCCCGGCGGAGGCCGGGTTGCCACCCAGGGTCGCACCCGGGCGCCGCTCGAGGGCCGCTGGGGTCAGGCCAGAGAACGGGGCCGTGGAGAGGCTGTCGGGCTGCTCGGCCTTAGTCCTGGGCCTTCTGACCGTGGGGGCTGGCGACGGGGGTTGACAGGGCAGGTGGTGAGAGCAGTGCTGGGGGCTTTGTTTCCCGGCCGGCCGCGGGCCTGAGGACACTGCACAAAATGGAGCTGGGAACGAGGGTGAGCGCGCAGCCTGCGTGGGTTGTCTGGGCTGCTATTGGGTGGAAGAGGCTGAAGCCGCCGCGGCCCCCTCCTGGCGGCGCAGAGCGCGCTCGCCTCTCGCGCGGTAAAGGTCAAGTCCTCGGCGCCACCGCCTCCACGGTCAGGGCCGGTCGAGGTAGCCGCCGCGGCCACGGTTGCTTGGAAAGCCCAGGACGTACAATTGGTGGGGCCGTCACTCTTGCTGAGAGCAGGTTCTGGTAGCCTGGGTGAGACCATCGAATGCAGGATTCTTTCTTGGTTTCCGACTCCTTTACCCTCAGCTCTATTAAAAAGGAGTCCCACAGTCGGGGGTGGACCAGGCCGTGTCTTCGTCCCGGAAGAGCGGGATCTGCCCCAGTCCAGTAGACTTCGGAGGCCGTGGGAGCCTAACCTGGGCAAAAAGAGGCACCTACAAGCTCAAGGGGAGCAAACATGGCTGAATCAATCCGAATACTGGGTCCCGGTAGGAACAAGTGGCTGGGCAGGGCCAGCAGGCCTGGGTGGGGAGTAAAATAGGATAGCTAAGACTCTGCTGGGGTTTATGAGTTCAGGTCTCCCATCAGTGTATGGCAGGCCTTTGATGAGATCCTTGACGCTCTTCTCCTGCCTAAAATCTTTACTAAATGAGGTGGGCTCTGCCAGTGTAAAAGCCCCTGACTCCTGGGCCCCAAGAGCCCCTCACTGTGCTCTTGCAGGGGAGGGAGTGCCTTACCCCCTGCCCATAGCCTGCTTATGGCAGATCAGAGCATCAGGCCCAGCAATAAGGGGAGTTTAAGTCTAGTCTGCCACTGAGCCTATTGCCCCAGGTGAACCAAAGAGGATCGTGCAAATGATCTTTTCTTTTCTCAAAAGACTGAAATGTTGACTTTACCCCTCAAGTTGCATGGACTGGATGGTAGGGAAGGGGTGTCTGTAAATGGGGACCATCAGGGAACTGATGGACAGGCTGCTTCAGGGAGCCTCCTAGGGCAAGGCTGGTTGGGGAGGGGGCTCTTCCCAACCCTGGAATCTGAATTGCCACCAGCACTGGTTAAAAATGGAATTGCCCTAGAAGGCATTTGGAACTTGGAGTATGAGGGTGTCCTGTGGGCCACAGCCCTGGAGACTGAGACCAAGGACCAGAACCAACCTTATGGTTGGGCTGCTCTCTTTTGTCCCCTTTATTGCAGACACACTTGGTTGGGGAAACCCCGTTTGAGCCAAAGCTGCAGGCAAAACAGAAGGCAGGCAACACTGAGAATCAGAATTTCACCCTTCAATGTTTCCCCCACCCCACTTGTTCCCATTCTGTAGAAAAAAATAAGTAAAATTTTCTCTAATGAGTTGGGAAGAGTAAAAATAAAATAGTTCTCAAAGGAACCCTTCCTTCTCCCATCAGTTCCAGACCTGCTAAACTAAATGATAACCAGATTGCTTAGGCAATTGAGACCCTCACCTGAGCCCTGTGCCCCACCCCACCCCCAGTGGCCAGAGGAAGGAAAGAGACTTCTTCAGATGTTTAGGAGCATTCTAGGATGATTGAACCTGCTAGTCAGACCAAGAACAAGAACCAAACATGAGGTCAAGTTCAAGGCATTACCTGGTCCCTTATTATAGGAAAGGGAAGGGGAGGGTCAGTCCCCAGACAAAGGGACAAATTAACCCCTGTCTTTACTTGGTACTGACAGGAGTGATCTCCTGATATTTTACCAAAAGGAAAGGTGACGGCTTGAACAGGATCTGCCAATATACCATTCCCTGAGAAGAAATACTGGGGATCTCCTGGGTCATTCCAAACAACTCATCTCCTAGCTCACCACAAAGGACCCAGTTCTCCCACGGACCACCTCCAACATGGAGGGAGATAGTGCCCAAATGAAGGCCTGGCCTCTGATCCTGGGAAGGACTCTACATACATGTCCACCCTTATCCTTCCAGTCAACTCTTGCACTTGTGTGGATTGTGGTCACTAAGGTGGCAACAGTATTTTATGCTTAGCTTTCGGTAAAAGTGTGTAACATTTGGGGACGGAAGAAAGTAAAGGCTCATGCCAGCAAGAAGAGGCAAAATATTGATGATGCCCTAAGCAATCCACTGAGGCTAAAATTGTGGGGAGTCAGAAACCTAATAGACCCTTTTGTCTATGCCTGAGTACTGGGTGCCTTCCAGCGGCACCTCGGCTGTTGCTCAGCCTAGGAGAGACATCAGAATAGGCGAGAGGCCTGAAAAACGGAGGCTGGCTAGAGAGAGGCAGGACGGGAGACAATCTAGCAGGAACTGCAGGAGGATTGTACCGGCTGGAGAAGGAACGCGGTGAGAGAGGGCAGCTGAGTTTGGCATTCACACTCTGGACCACACGCTGAGCATGCAAAGGGCTGGCTGCAAGTGCAGGCACTGGAGATTTCAGTTTCCTAGATTTGGGGGACAAGGAGCAGCTGCTGTCTCCTGAGCCAGCCCAAAGGACAGAGAGGGCAGCCCAGAAGGCTGGCCAGTTGGGGTCTGGAAGCCTGGGGTCTAGAGGTGCTCATATTTATACCCAGCTCTATCCTCCCTTAGAGAAAGAGGGTGCTAAGCTGCCTATCAAGTGTCCCTTGAATGACTGTTGGAAACACCCCAGCAGGACAACCGCAGTGACAAGGCCTCACATTGCCCAGCTGGGCATTGATGGTGCAGAAGCCGCTCTGGCTAGACATCACCCTTCAGAGCCTCCCGAAACTGCCTGGACCTCGCCTGCTGCAAGAAGAAGCGGATGCGGCAGAGACGCCTGGACACACTTTATTCTGATATCCTGCCTGGAAAGGCAGGTGGAGCGCGAGGTGCACAGATCACATCCCCACCAGGGTGCACTCAGCCTGCCGAGAAGGGTCAGGGTGACACACATCCTCCCTCCCCAATCTTAAAGTCACATCAGATGCAGCCCCAGAAAGGCTTGGTTTTGGTCTGTGAACAAATCTCCTTGTTAGCTGTTTCCACCTTGATGGGGCTGACAAGGATGCCTCCCTTCTCCTCGCTGGGTTGCCACCTCCAAACTCTGCAGAGGAGTGACAGGCAGCTCGCGAAGGGCCGCCTAGACCTTGAAGTTCGGAAAAACAAGAGATTGAACTGGCTCCCTCCCTTCTTTACAGACACACACGCACCGTCAGGCAGCCGCCACTTCCTGCCTTTGTTTTTCTTCCTCCAAACATTTTTGGCCTCTTGCATTAGCTGCCCTGGGGCTCCGGGTTGACGATTAAAGGAAGTATATGCTGAGGAGTGTTTTCTGGAGATGGCCCCAAGCTGTGGAGCTCTTGTGAAAGAACAGCTCATGGGAAACCAGTCACCAGGGCCAATGTCACAGTCTTGCCTGCCGCAGCAGCTTGAAGAAGCACAACTCGGACTTGGCCTTCCAGGGTGGCCTTAGCCCCAGTCGGGTCTTTCCCAAAGCCCGGTAGGTTCAGCTTGACTGTTGAGCCTCCTGCAAAGTGGAAGAGTCAATTAGACTCAGCAAAGTCAAAACCAAAGACTGGCAGCTCAGTCTCCCCTTCTTCCCCCATATTTGGTCCAAACCTCAGAGCAGCGCCCATCCTTTACCCCTCCCCTCCCTGCCTGGAGAAACATTCACACCACTAAGTATATTCCGCAAGAGTAGGGCAGGAGTAGGCAAAACTGGGAGCATCACACAGCCTTGGGATATCTAAGCACCTTGCCTCTTGTCCCTGCTGGGGGAACTAAGCGTTCCGCGGCTCCAGGCAGTTTCCCTTCTGCTGGCATCAAAAGCCTTTTCTCTCATTCATCTTCACGGCAGCGCCCCCACATACCCCCTTCCAGGCTGCAAGTCCCTCCGGGCACCCAGCTTCAGTACAGCTTGTCAGATAGCCCTGGCAACCACTCCTGGCGTGCCTTCCTCCATCAGAGCCATTCCTTGAGAATTTGGCTTGTCTCCCGAAGACCCCACAGGAGTCAGACCTGCCGGCACCCACTCGTCTTGGCCCTCCAGGAGTACATAGGAGACAGTGGTTATTCGGAATAGCACACAACCCCATACTGACCTTTCTGTGGAGACCCCCTCTCCTTGGCACCAGAGGAAGCCGATCTAATTAAGTTGAGGGGCTGCATGCAGCTGGGGGAGGTGGCCTGGTGTCCCCCGCTGGCGGGCGACTGCAGCCCCACTGCACAGGCACAAGCTGAAGTTGACTGCCAAAACTGCTATAAAACCGCAGGTCTGTCTAGAACTGTTTTCGGTTCTCCTAGACGCCCCCGGGTTCAATTATGGTCTTAAAAGCCCTAATACAAGTGCAAGAATTTGTTTGCCTTCACCCAGGGGCGGGGCGAGCCCTGCAATGGTGGCGCCTTTGTTATGGCAAAGTCACTGAAACCCTTCATGTATTCCTTTTGTTCCAGGGTAGGGGTGGCGAGGACTGGGTGGGCTGCTAGGAAAGAGTTTGGGATAGTGAAAAATTGAGCCAGGGAATTAGTCAAATACTGCTGTTCGAAACCTCTCTTCTATCTTATATTCCCTCTCTCCAAAAAAAAGATACTGTGGAGAAACAAATATTTTGCTTTGTTGGTCGCTGCTGGAAAGAGAGGGTTTTTCTCACTGCAGGGCAACCCCATAATTGTGGTTCCCAGCTTTAGGAGGTCCCAAGCTTCCCTTCCCCGACAACCTTCTCTCCGACTGGACCTTCCTGCTCATGCCGATGCTGCCCTCTACACAAGCTACAGTGGACAAATATGTCAAGCTGAAGATGCACAAATAATTTTAAGTTCAGCTCTCAGCGATTCAAGGGGCATGAAAGTTCTTGCAGCAAATCCTGAATAAAGAGTTCATTAAACCAATGTGTCCGACCAGCTTGATTTGCGATAAGCAATCCTTGTAAAAGGGGAAAGCCACATAAACATTAATGCAAATAAATTAGTTTACTCCACTACAGAGTAATTACCCGATATTATTGATATTTACAGTGGGTATTCAAATGCAATGGCGGGTCATTATTTGGAGAAAATACATAATGAGAATATTTCTTTTCCAGTGCAATACATGATTAAATTTGTTATTGAGTCAGTTACAGTCAGCTCAGCAATAAATAAAGAAATCGATGTTGACACTTAAATACCAAAGATCTTAGAGTTTATACTCTAAATCTCCTCCAGATATGTAAATACCTTTAGCTATTTCCTGGACAGGGAAAGGGTTTTCATTTTTCATTTTTCATTTTTCGATTTTCTTTCTGCGACACCCCAGCTCCTTCCAAGAACAGTGTTTTGGGGAAGCCTGCAGTCTGGGTCTTCTCCTTGTCCCTGCCTGGCTGCTCTATGCCCTTTCTCTTCTTTCGTTTCCTCCAAATATTGTTCCTTTAATTCTGCAGAGTAGTGATGAGCATTATTTTGCCTTCATAATTTCCCTATTTGCTCCCTCTGAGAAGGTAGGTTCACACTAGCAACTGCCGGGCTCTGACTCTATCTTTAGCGCAAACCCAGCCTTTTCAAGGCATCCTTAATTGCCCAAGGTGCGGCGAGTTGGAGGAGCACCTCTCTTTTCTTTGGCACCTCTCTTTTCTTTGGCATTGTGCTCCTTCTCTGGAATGAGTAGCAGGAAGAGACACAGAGCTTTCTGAGTTTCCGCCTTGTACATCCCTTGCTTTCACTCTCTCACTTTGCAAAGAAGAACAAGAGGCAGATTATCCCTTTCTTAGCCAGGACTCCTTTGCCATCACACCCTCCTTGCCACCCCCATTTTCTCCACAGCCTCAAGCAGCCTGGTGGAGCCCCCCCCAAAGGTGCAGCATACCCAGGAGAAGGCTCCACGGATGTCAGCTCCTCTAAAACGGCATAAGGCTTGCCTCAATTGCATGGTTTCCCGATTCCTCAGCTCCAGAAGACCAGGCAGACGTGCTGACCAGTGAGCAGAGGCGCAGCCCCCGTGCCTCTGGATCTGCCGAGTCCCTCCGCACCCCTGCAGACAGCGAGGAGAAGGGGGTTTCTTCAAGGACAAGGGATGGGGTGAGGAGGTGGGCAAGGAGCCTGAAGGGAAAGGGGGATCCCGGGTAAGACGAAGGCCCTTCCGGACCCGTGGGTCACTGACAAACCGCAGGGAAAGCCGCCCTGGCTGTTGGCGGTTTAGGGACGGAAGGCACTAAAGCGCTTCGGAAGTGACCATGAATGCGAGCGTGTAATCAAGTCACCGTGCAAATCAGACAAGCCACGAGGCCAGCACATCCGCGACTACGAACCCTGGCCCCGAATAGGGTCTGACCAGGGTCTGAGGCTGAGGTGCTTCCCGGAGCAAGCCGGGGGTAGAGGGCTGGGAAGAAAGGGGTGCGCCCATAAGCCTCTAGGAGAGCCGACTCCCCGACCACGGGCCACTCAGGCCGGGCTTCCACCTGGCCACCCCGGCACACAGCATCCGTCACCCACCCGAGGAGTGGGGGTGGGGGCGACGGGATTGAGCTTCTCACCGCCCTAGGCGCATTCGAGGGCTGGGATCGTGCAGCTGAGCAAAAGCGAGCTGCATGGGGGTGCACCCCAGCCTCGCTGCGCGCCGGGAGGCCCCCCAGCCAACATGAGTTACACCGGCGATTACGTGCTTTCGGTGAGAACACCGAGTGACGATCTGTTGCTTCCCCTGAGGTGGCTACAAAGAAAGGAAGCCGAGGAGGGAGGGGAGGAGGAAAAAAAAAAAAGGAAAGGGGGGGAAAACGCCGGGACTAGCTCGCAGCTTGTCAATTTCAACATCGGGTCACATGACCAGCACCTCCCTGCTAAGGATGGGGATAGATTTCCACGTCAGCTTACGTCTCCAAATTTCTACTTCACGGATCCGCTTCAAAGAGGCAGCTGCAGTGGAGAATCATGTTAAGCTCGGCTACTGCGGAGAGCCCAAGGTAGCCCAATGATGGATTTTGATGAGCGTGGTCCCTGCTCCTCTAACATGTATTTGCCAAGTTGTACTTACTACGTCTCGGGTCCAGATTTCTCCAGCCTCCCTTCTTTTCTGCCCCAGACCCCGTCTTCGCGCCCAATGACATACTCCTACTCCTCCAACCTGCCCCAGGTCCAACCCGTGCGCGAAGTGACCTTCAGAGAGTACGCCATTGAGCCCGCCACTAAATGGCACCCCCGCGGCAATCTGGCCCACTGCTACTCCGCGGAGGAGCTCGTGCACAGAGACTGCCTGCAGGCGCCCAGCGCGGCCGGCGTGCCTGGCGACGTGCTGGCCAAGAGCTCGGCCAACGTCTACCACCACCCCACCCCCGCCGTCTCGTCCAATTTCTATAGCACCGTGGGCAGGAACGGCGTCCTGCCGCAGGCTTTCGACCAGTTTTTCGAGACGGCCTACGGCACCCCGGAAAACCTCGCCTCCTCCGACTACCCCGGGGACAAGAGCGCCGCGGAGAAGGGGCCCCCGGCAGCCACGGCGACCTCCGCGGCGGCGGCCTCGGCGGCCACGGGCGCGCCGGCAACTTCAAGTTCGGACGGCGGCGGCGGCGGCTGCAGGGAGGCGGCGGCGGCGGCGGCGGCGGCGGCGGCGGCCGAGGAGAAGGAGCGGCGGCGGCGCCCGGAGAGCAGCAGCAGCCCCGAGTCATCTTCCGGCCACACTGAGGACAAGGCCGGCGGCCCCAGTACGTATAAAGGCAGCGCCCAGCGCTTTATGAAAGGGGAGTTGGAAATCTAGCGCAGCACCGCTGTTAAATTTTTATATGCTGTTTTATAAGCATATAAGGTTTATGAAGGGCCTTTAGGTTTCCCCCAACAAAACTTTGTTATAAAAGGCGGGATCACGTGGCGAGTGCTGAAATTGGCCGTGAAATACCCACCGGCCAAAGCATGCCTGAAAAAAAAAAAGAAAAAAAACTCCCCTTTTTTCTTTTTTTCCCTTCTCAGCTCCCAAACCCGGCAGCTCGATCCCGCTCGGGGCCAGCTTCAGGCTGGGGAGCCGGAGGTGGGCGCCTGTAAATTCCCCCTGCAAGGGCTTCAGGAGCCTTTGATAGCAAGGTAATCCGGAGATTTTTATAAAAGCCATGTGTTGCGCTGGGACTCCAGTCCCGGCTGGGATTCAAAGGCATCGCTGTTTAACGATGGAGCTAGGAGCGAGTTTAACAGATAAAGTAGCCCGCTTAGCTTAAGCAATATATTAAAAGAAACAAATTAACCCAAAGTTGGCCTTTTTGTCCAAAGGAAGCCATTTTCCCCCCGGCGCGGTGGCAGTTATTTGCCGCCTTCTGTCCAACTGCATGTTATTCACAATTGTTATTAAATCTGTCAAAAGCGAAATTTTTTTTGGTCTTGTGGGTTTTTTTTTAAGGGGGGAGCAAGTAGAGCCTGTTTGAAGTTTCTGAAGCCCTGTTCCCTCCACCCTCCCTGAAACAGCACCCCTGCCCTGCTAATGGCCCCCTGGCTGTATAGTAGTGGCTCTCAGCAAGGCCCAGGGCAGGGGAATTCTGCTCCCACCTCCCACCTCGAGGGAGCTGGGAGCCTGGCCGGAGGCGGCAAGAGCTAGAGGCCAGGGCTCCAGCTGACAAAGACCCAGCAGCAACCCCAGATATAAACGAGAGCTAAGAGCCAAATCGTGGCCGCAACTGGGAAAACCTGGGGCTGGGGACTGCCTTTACTGCCTTGGGAACATGCCGCCCAGGTGCTGAAGGTGAAATGTCCGCAGGCGCTGTTTGTTTAGTCTGGCAGGGTGAGAGGCAGCCAGCAACCCCCACTCGGCTGCGTTCAAAGCGGTTTCGGCTGCGCAAACTCGCCTGTTGCTGTGAGGAGCCCTCCTTTCTGTTCAGGGGGCAGCAGGAGCACCTTCCCCGGGGGCCCATCCAAGGAGCAGGCTTTTATCTAGAGCGAGCCTCCGGCTGCAGCTTGTCCCCAGCCGGCAGTTGGAGGGCAGAGGCCTGGAGAGACCTTGAGGGGGCTTACGCTGGTCCTCTAGTCACTGTATTCAGGCTTTTTCCTCAACTCGGGGATCTGGAGTAGACTGCAGAACCTATGCTGGGCTCACCCCCTTCCTTTCCTCCTCCATAGGTGGCCAACGCACCCGCAAAAAGCGCTGCCCCTACACCAAGTACCAGATCCGAGAACTGGAGCGGGAATTCTTCTTCAGCGTCTACATCAACAAAGAGAAGCGCCTGCAACTGTCCCGCATGCTCAACCTCACTGACCGTCAGGTCAAAATCTGGTTTCAGAACAGAAGAATGAAGGAAAAAAAAATTAACAGAGACCGGTTACAGTACTACTCAGCTAACCCACTCCTCTAAGGCTCCAACCAGCTGGAATTGGGTGGGGGGCTTCACACACATGAAATAGTATGCAGATTTTGCCCTTGACAAGGTCAAGCTACATGGTGACTTTTGAGAAAAAGGAGGTGTGCAAGAGAGGGAGGCTACATGGAGATAGCCCAACATGAGACAGCCTGGGACTCTCTTGGCTAAGATCTCAGTGGTTGAGATTTCTAATAATTGGATTCTGAGCATTGTGCATCAGCTAGAATGAATGGTTTGGGATGCCTGGTCGTTCACTCTTGGAGCGCAGCACCTCAGGCTGGGTGTGGTCTCCAGTGGGGACTAGGCCCCCTACCGGGGCCTCTGGAGCCCAGTTCCCCTCCAGGACCCTCCCCACAGAGCCTGGCCACCCCAGGACTCCTAAGTCAAGAAGCTGTATAATCTCCAAGCCCAGTTTTGCTTGGGGAAGAGGGCAGGAGGAAAGGTGAGAATTCCTAAATGCCCAGAATGGAGCTACTTTTTGAAGCTAGTGTGAAAGGCAGCTGGACTAAGAAGTGGCTGTAAGGTGGGGGAAATGCTGCAGATCCTGGAGGGAAAAGAAATCTATCCAGGTGGCAAGCTTGTCTTCCACTCCTAAGTATCCACCGCATTGACCCAGGTCTGGGCTCCTAGCAGCCACTTCCTGCGGCCCACCTGGATTTTCTTCCTTCCAAACAGGGGTCTTCATCCAAGCCCGCCACTCGGGCCTGAAGCCTAGGTGCAGAGAGGACTGTTCCCTGAGGTAGAAGGTATGGAAAAGCCCAGAGGCTGCACCCAGGCCGCTGGCCCCTGGATCTCTACAGGAAATGCCTGTGGAGTGCAGCAGTTTGGCAAAATCTCCACCACATTTAATGAAGCTTAGATTTTGCTCAATGTTGGGCAGTGGGCCTGGCCAGCGGGTCCTGGGCTATAGCTATGAGGGGCTGGAGTCCCCTCATATCCCCAGTTCTGGCTCCACACTCTGCCCTCAATGACTCAGAACTGAGCTTGGAAGCTTCCAGCGGCCTTCCAAGAGCCCAAGAGTGATTTGGAATTATTTTAAAAGATAAATATTATATATATAAATATATATATTTCCCTGAAGGAACCAAAGCGAATTTTAAAAAGATGCAAGGGGGGAGGTTGATGAAAATATTTAAAGGCTCTATCTGTTTACAGTGGTCCATGGTTAAACTCGCTCACTGCTAAGAATATTTGAATGTATGCTTCATACAGGGATGGTGTTCAAAAGACTTGTAAATAAAGGAACCATAACCTAATTTGTTTGAATACTTTTTTTTGCCACTAGCTGATTTCCTTTGGGGTGTTGGAGGGGGTGGGAAGAGCGTTGAGAATGTTCTTTTTAATCTCTTGCCACATTTGGAAAGAGTTAGGGGGATGTTTGGAGGCAGTTCAACCGCCAGAACCTGGAGACCTCGTCTGGGAAAACTACATACCATCCCCTTGAATCTCTTCTGCCTCTCCGTGTAAAGAAATGTCCGGTGGCTCTACTTGTCATGGGCCTGTTGGCCTGTTCTCGGTCCTTATCCACCTTGTGTGTCCTGTACAGCAAGTACACAAGAGACAGGGCGCAAAGAAAATAAAGACAGTGGAAACTTGAGCATTGGATCTTGGTGTGACATTCCTCTCCCTGCTCGCCTTTTACTGCCAAATGTCTCCCCTCCCCACATCTTTTGCTAGAAAAGAGGCAAGTTACCAGGCCCCTAAGGGATGAGGCCCTGACTGACCAGGATTTAGCTACAATAGAAGCCAAGCTTAGGAAGCCAAGGTGGTTGGCCATGTCTTCATGGAAAGCAGGGTCCAAGGGGTGGCATGCCTCAGGGCCTGAAATGTGGGACTTCATCCTGTCTGACTGACCTTAGTCCTGAAGAAGGCCTTGAGGCCTGAGGTGGCCAAAGAGTCTGACCCCAGGCTGCCCTTGCTCACCTCAGGACTGGCAGGCCCAAGTAGAACCCCTCTGGGGTGCCCTGTGGATCCCTTCAGCAAAGGGCAATCCTCTGGCTACCAACGCAGATACTCAGGATTCTCTAAGTGGCTTTCTCCCCAGCTCCCGGCTAAGGAAACATTTTGCCTTTGGGGGAAGAAAGATGCCGGTTTCCTCTTTGTTTGCTGCCTTTGAACTTCTGCCTTAAATTTGGACATCACCCATAACCTTGAGGGGCAGGGCGGAAAGGACAGAGCCTTTTGTTGCCCACCCCATCCTCTCTCCAACCACCCAGGCAGGGCCAGAGAGGGTCTCATTTGAGGAGAGGCCCCAGACCCCTGCTCTGTTTATTTGTTTGTGTGTTTGTCTAACTGGCGCGACGGGGGGAAAGCAAGCTGAAAAGGAAGCGAGACAACCCCAGATGAATGTCTAGTTTGATAGACAGACACACAGAGACCGACAAGGGCTCTCCTGGGGGGCTGGAAGGGGCGGGCAGGGAAGCCCAGGTTTAGGGAAAGACTTCCTTTGGGATGGTTAAAGATTAACCAAACTCTCTCAAGTTGCTCGAGAGAGTCCAGCCGGGAGAACTGCTCTCGCGCGGGCGGCGGGCGGGCGCGGGTTTGATTTCTGAGCCCTATAAAAGCCCGTCCTCAGATGGCTGTGACAATGTGGTCGTAAACCCGTCCAGGGCCGGCCAATTTGCATATTTGGAATGCGCCGCTATAAACCCGGCTGGGGTTTTGCAGCAATTTCTTAGATGTAAAAATGAGATCTCAATAGCAGCGGGCTGGGTACATTCTCTCCCTCTCGCCCTCTCTCCCTACCCGGAGCCGGCTTCCCTCTCTCGGCCCCAGGCTGGAACTCCGGCCGGGCCTAGGCGCGCAGCCGCCACGAGATGGCGCACTTCCGATCAATGTCAAAGCCGCCGGGGAGCCGGGAACCCCAGCGTGATTCTTGGCCTTTGTTCGCTTCTGATACTAAGAGCAGCACGGTACATTATTTCACTTGTCCCGCTCCCCTTCGTATCAAAAAAGGGGGGCTCACGCTTCAGAAGTAGTTGGTGTTGTAATTTAAAGCAACTCGCCTTCGCCAGGCCTCGCGGGCATCGCGGAGTGGAGAAGCCAGCTGCCCCTTGGCAGTGATTTCGGAAATGTGTCAAGGTAAGAAGCCACAAGTTTAGCACTGTTACTGTGGTAGGGGTGGGGTGGGGTCGCCGATGTCTAAGCAGAGCTCGGGGACGTAACTGGGCTTGTGGTGTGACGCGGTAGGAGCCCCCCACCCACCCCCATCGCTCCCTAAGGTTGGAAAGCAGAGGGAGGCCTGGGGCGAAAGTTGTGGATTTTAGCTCCTTGCGCGGCATTTCATCCTAGGAGATCGTCCGATTTTGTGGAAATATTGGAAACACAATGAGCTGGGGGTGGGAGGCATCCCGGCGACCGCGTTCCAGCTCTGCTCGGATTAGGAGGTAGTGGGGAGAGGTTGAGGGAAAAGGAGAGGTGGCAGGACTGGGGGGGGGAGAAAGTTTCTACTCAAAACAATGGGGTGGTCGGCAAGCGTGGCCTCCTCAGCCGAGCGGGCTCATTCCCTGGGGCAGGCAGCGGGAGCTAGCTGGTTTCCTACTAGGTGCGTCTCCAGGTCTGCCCCGCAGCCTAGGAGAAACCTTTGTTCCCAAAAAAGGCCAATTCGGGAGAAGTCGCGTTTGATTTTTGAGCCTGCCAGAGAAGTCTCTGTATTATGTATTTGAAATATGCCGTTATAAACCTGGCTGGCAATTTCCTAGATGGGAAAGTGACATCTTTTGCATATTTTGCAAGCACACAAAATTGCATCGGTGCCTATCTACACGTTTTCAAAAGCAGGATGGAGGATAAAGTCTGATCAGTCATTTCTCCAGTGCTAAAATTTTTAAACGATCAAAATGCTTATAATTTAGAAGGCAGATTAAAATTCTCTGCCTCCCATTTTTAATTTCATTATCTTTTCATTAGTTTTTTGAATTAGTTATTTTCTTTCCCCAAATATACACTATATGATAAAGGGAATCCCAAAGAAAGTAGGTTCTGCCTCTGTGTCTGCTCATATGTATAAATTTCACTTATCAGAATCACTGGTCTTTGTTGAGCTTGGGCTCCCAAATTGGGCCAGTGAAAGGCAAGCACGGGAAGGAACCAGTGCCCACACCACGAGCTGCTCCCTAAGAACCCAGAGTCGCCTCCAGCTTCAAAGCCAGAGGCTGTTTATTATGGACAAAACTAAGAATATTATAATCCAAAAGGTGTGTGAAAAGGCCCAACGCTCCCTCCCGTAAGGGGAGCAGGGCTAGCTCAGTGACTGGATTCTGAAAAACTTTAAAAGCTTGGTTAAGAATAGATTGCACCTGATCGGTTACAAGCAGACACATCAAATATCCCCGGAACTGTTGACTTTCTCAAAAATGAACAGGAAAAGAATGTCATTACTTATGGAAAAATGGAAAAATCTTTCTAGTTATATGTAAATTCATGAATTGGGAAGCTCTGAATTTTTGTTAATGCCAGATATGAGGAAGCGGCGTTCATTTTTCCTCTATGGGGCCACAGCCCAACCCCACAGCCTGCTGGATAATTTGGAGCCTGGAAAGCTTTTCGAATGACCACTGGTGTGTATTGCTTACTGGATATCTCAATCTTGGAACCTAGTTTTTTTGGTTTGTTTTTTCTTAAAAAAGGAAAAAAAAAGAACTTGTTTTTCATAGTAACAATTTATTTCTCACAATTTGGAAGGGTCTACTAAAAGAGGAATGTGCTTCTAGCGAACCACAGAGTAACATTCCCCATGGGGCTTCCTTGCTCTATAGGCCTGGCATTTACTTCCCAGGGACTGGGTGTTATCAGAACCAGGTAGAAAGGGGCAGTATTCACTCCCAAATAAAACATGGGGTCTGGCGGCAGCTTAATCGCTGCACAAGCCTGGCTGGGGCCAGCAGGCCTGGAGGGTCTTGGGTGAAAGGGATTCTGAGAAAAGAATGTAGCAGCTGGGAGGAAGGGTGAAAAGGAAAGAAAGCAACCAGACAAGAGGAGAGAGAGCGGACAGAAGCCTACGCTGCATTTGGATCGCTTTCCTTGATCTCTCAGGGGATGGGGAACCTTGGGAAAGCCAAGGCGATCAATAAATGGACTATTTTATTGAGGAGGCTAACACCTCCTTTTTATAGTCTAGGCAGGCACAGGAGCCTTGGGGCCAGTTGGGGATGCTGGGAGCTCCAGACCAACGGAGACAGCTGAGGAGGCACTCAGTGGTGTTTAACTTGAGCTTCTGCTGCACCGTAGCCTCTAGTTTGAACCAGCCGATGATGCAGGCCAGTCCTGCCTGAGCACAGTGCAGGCTCTCAGCAAGTCCTGGTGGGGGTGGACAGTGATCCTGAGCCGAAGTGTAGGCATTTGTTTTCTAAGCAAGAAAGAGCTCAAATTCAACATCCTTTTTGCTTTATTGCAAGGAACGGGGAAGTCATGCTGGAAAAACACATGTGGCCCTCCACAAAGGTCAGTGAAGACCCAAGTGCCTATGCCATGGTCTCTGATGCTGGTATCAGGCCTTCTGACTCCTTCGCTCTGTAGCAGGGGTGGCCTTTTGTACCAAACTGACTCTTGAAACCTTGGATGGAACGTGCAGGCTCCTGGGTCCCAGACAGCTGAGAAATCCGCTTGGCTGCCCTATAGGGCCCCGGCAAGGATGGGCCTGAAGCTGCCGCATCAGGGCACCTGGCTTGTCTTACCAGGCAAATTGGCAGGGGCCTTGAGTCCCAGGAGAGTCCTGGATGTTCTAAAGAGTTCAAGGAGACGGTCTTGAGGAGTCTGTGAACTCCTGGAAAATGATGAGTTGAACTGGGTGAATGCACAGATATGCATTTTTCACAGAGTAAGTCAGAACTTGCCTGAGATTTTCCAAAAGGGTCCCCAGCCCTCTAAAAGGTTAAGAAAGACAGGTTTACATCATTGTCTTTCATTTTATTTTTGTACCTTCCACCATCCCATACTTTCCAATGGCTGCCGGCCCTTCCCAAACTCCCGTCCAGAAAAGTGCTTTCTGCATTCCCAGCTGGCAAGGCTGTACACCCTAATCCTCGTCCAGTGGTCTGCTGGAGCACCTTTCCCTCCAGGAACCCACCTACTACTCTCTTGGGTCCTACTTCCCATATGACAGAGCTTTTCTGAGAGCCTGGGCAGAACTGAGGCACAAACTTGCCTTTCTCAGACTGTCCCCAGCTTAGTGTCATTTCCAGATGGCACTGTTGATCACCACAGTCCCAGCCAGTTCCATCCTCCGGTGAGCAGAATAGACAGGCAGATCTCTGGCACAGAAGATAGGGCCCTACACTGGCTGCAGTGCTCTGAAGCTTTTCAGTGCTCAGTTTCTTTGACTGCTTAGGCCTAGCATGTGAGAATATGCCTTGGTCTTGTGCGCAGGAGCAACTCAAAGAGGCAAGAGTTAATGATGTCACCGCACAGATCAGAGTCTTGATTCTGCTAAGCTGCCACTATAGCTTGAAGACTCTATGAGGCTGGTGAAAGCTGGCTCTCTTCTACTCTCCCTTTCTCCGTGCCCCACCATTTCCTCCCTCTGTATTTCTCCTTCTGGCCCTCACCCTCTTTCTTACTCCATCCCCTTTTCGCACTCTGATATCCAGTCTGCAGAGCCAGGCACCACTGCTCCCTTGTTCTGACTGAGAGGTTGAAGTGGCTGAAGCACCACGCTAGCTAGCAATGGCTTGGCCTCCGGGGCATGACCGGCGGCGGCGGCAAGGAGCAACCTCAACCGCAACTGCTTGAATCTCAGAAGCCAGAATCTGGGCTCTACCTAGATTGTTCTCTCCTGCGCTCTCAGGGTCCTCTCAGGACATTCTCCTCCTCTGGTTGGGTTCATTCTATGAGGAACCAGAACCCAACCACCCAGATGTAAGAGTCCCTAACACAAGCAGAGGTCTGAGTGCTCTACTTTCTGAGATCCGGGGGTTAGCAACTCCAGCTCCAACCAGAGCTTGCTGGGCAGGGAGGCCTGGGACATTCTGGAGACCCGTAGCCTGCAGGTCAGAGGCAAGTCAGAGACCTCCCGCGCTCCACTGGATCCAGCCAGAAAAGGTTGCAGTTTCCTGAGCCTTGTATGAGGCCCATACTTGGGGGCTAGTGCCCCAGGCTGGCCCTTTCCAACTGGCTAAGAAAGAGCCCATGAGAAGGAGCTGGTGTCCGCTGAGCAAAAGAGCTGGCTTCTGATTACCTTTATAACAGGAGCACAAGCCTAGTTCAGCTTCCCAGGGAATGGATTTCCTCACCCAGCCTCGTCAAAATGCACACACCCTGAAAGCAAGGACTGCCCCAGCAGAGAATATGGAAGGGCGGGGAAGAGGGGAGGGGAAGAGGGGTGTGACAGCAAGTCTGGAGTGTCATGACACTGAATTTTTTCATAGCCTCTGGGAACATAGAAATGCCAAGGTTAAAAGTAGAGAGGAGAATAATGTGGCAGAGGTGCCTGAGGAATGCCTTTCTCCAAATTTTCCCCTCCAGGTGGCCCCACCCCAGGAGGCCACCGACCCTAGGGCCAATGTTTCATTTTCCTTAAAGGACGTGAGCTTGGGGTCTCCTCAGGACAATGGTGTGTTGGGGGGGGTGGCATCCGAACCTGGCTCTGGACTCCTGCTTAAGGTGAGGAGGGCTTTCAGCCGACCTTGCCAGTAGCTTCCCGCCCCTACCAGTGCTACCCACCAAGGTTCCTGGATCAGAGCTGTAGAGAGAGGTGAGGCAGGTGAGCAAACTGGAGGAGAAAATCCGATTGGATCCAGGATGGAGTAGAAGAGTGTTGGGCTCTGAGGGGCCAGGATCAGCCACTGCATTTTGGAGTGTATTCTGTGTGAAATGTGAAAGTATGGCAATAGCCAGCTACTAGTTCAATTTGGGTTATGGAAACTCCGAGGGTCCTTCTAGCTTTAGGGCCAGGTTCTCCTCTTTTGGGAGCCAGATTTTAGAGAGGGGCCAGATCCAGATCCAGAGTTGAGTCAGAAGAACGTGAGGCTCTGACAGGGCTCCCTTAAGGGGCCAGGGAGAACCAGGATGAAGACAATTTCCTTAACAGGGGTGGAGAGCACCCAAGGTAGGCTGGGGTGCACGCCATAAACACCCCACTTGTTAACGGCGAGGGGCCCAAGGGCGCTTCCAACAGACCCTTGGATAGGGCTCACCTCAGAGTAGGGGTGGGGCGGGCGCAAGGACCAGGCCCCCTACCAGTCACTGTGGAGCAGCCCCCATAGCACCCGGCCTTCGGGCCAAGGTGTCACGCGTGCGTCTCCTGGTCCATCAATATAGATTACATATTTATATCAATCGCGGGTTCCGAGGGCGCCCTCGGAGAGCGGCCCCGCGCCTACGAAACCAAACTGGGAGTGGTCGCGCGGAAACTCTGGCTCGGGATTGGCTGCGGGCGCCCGCCGCGGTGCGGGGGGATTGCTAATCGTATTCAGCATGTTTTGCACAAGAAATGTCAGCCAGAAAGGGCTATCTGCTCCCTTCGCCAAATTATCCCACAACAATGTCATGCTCGGAGAGCCCCGCCGCGAACTCTTTTTTGGTCGACTCTCTCATCAGCTCGGGCAGAGGCGAGGCGGGTGGCGGTGGCGGTGGCGCAGGGGGCGGCGGCGGCGGTTACTACGCTCACGGCGGGGTCTACCTGCCGCCCTCCACCGACCTGCCTTACGGGCTGCAGAGCTGCGGGCTCTTCCCCGCGCTGGGCGGCAAGCGCAATGAGGCGGCGTCGCCGGGCGCCGGGGGCGGCAGCGGGGCCCTGGGGCCCGGGGCGCACGGCTACGCGCCCGCGCCCATAGACCTGTGGCTGGACGCGCCCCGGTCCTGCCGGATGGAGCCGCCCGAAGGGCCGCCGCCGCAGCCCCAGCAGCCCCAGCAACAGCCGCCACCCCCGCCGCAACCACCCCAGCCCCCGCCACAGGCCACCTCGTGCTCTTTCGCGCAGAACATCAAAGAAGAGAGCTCCTACTGCCTCTACGATTCGGCGGACAAATGCCCCAAAGGCTCGGCCGCGGCCGCAGACCTGGCCCCCTTCCCGCGGGGCCCGCCGCCCGACGGCTGCGCCCTGGGTGCCTCCAGCGGGGTGCCAGTGCCCGGCTACTTCCGCCTCTCGCAGGCCTACGGCACGGCCAAGGGCTACGGCAGTGGCGGCGGCGGCGGCGGCGGTGGCGCGCAGCAGCTCGGCGCCAGCCCCTTCCCGGCGCAGCCCCCCGGGCGCGGCTTCGACCCGCCGCCTGCACTCGCCTCCGGCTCGGCCGATGCGGCTCGGAAGGAGCGGGCCCTCGATTCTCCGCCGCCCCCCACGCTGGTTTGCGGCGGCGGCGGCGGCGGCGGCGGCGGCGGGGGCTCGCAGGGCGATGAGGAGGCGCACGCGTCATCCTCGGCGGCGGAGGAGCTCTCCCCGGCCCCTTCCGAGAGCAGCAAAGCCTCGCCGGAGAAGGACTCCCTGGGTAAGCAGGACGCGCCAGAGGGCTCCGTCAGGCGGGCACACAGGCAGACCCAAGCAAAGGAACGAGACGAGAACCAGCAGCCCGCGCAGCAGTCGGGCGGCCTTGGCCCAAGCTGCAGGCCGGCTGACCTTGTGAACTTGCTTTTTAATATTTGGGCGTGGGGACGCAGTAAAAATTCATGTCCGGCTTAGCGCCCCACACCAAGACGTCCTCAGCGCTGGCCCCAGCTCACCCTGACTTGAGGCAAGGACAACAGCAAGCAGCCCCCCTCCAGTGCATGCTCTTCCTTGTGGCACGGAGCACCCCAAACCGTGGTCCCAGCCCAGCCTGCATGGCGCGGCCCACGCGGGGGGAGGGGGAGGGAGGGAAAGTGGCTCGCCCGCAGATAGCGCGGATGTTTGTAAGGCATCCAAAATAAGCAGCCGCCAGCGCCAATAAATAAGCCCATTAACCGGCGAAGTTCGAGTTTACGATCCCCCATGCCTTTTTCAAAGTTGCTGGAGGGGCGGGAACCCTTGTTTCGAGGAGAAGAAAAAGCAAATCCGGCCCGGACGCCGGGGGCCCTGAGCTGAAAGCCAGAGAGGGGCCATTTCGTTTTCCCTGGAACTCGGAATGGCCCAGCTGCACACCCCTGGCTCTCAAAGAGATGTGCGAGGGTACCCAGAATCAGTTTTTCATGCATTGCCCCAAGGCCCTTCTCTTTCTCCTCATCAGGTCTTGGGTAATCAGAGGGCTGGGGTGAGACAGCCGAGTTGCTGGCCCCCCATCCAAGTAAGCATCCCTCATCCCCTCAGCCTAGGAGCTGCAGGAAGTGCTCGCCTGCCATAGGGCAAGACGCAAAGAAAGGCGTTAAGTTCAAGATGGACAGCCTGCCCTCCCAGGCCTTTCATTCTGCAAGCAAGCGTCCCTCAGCTTTGTGCTAAAGCAGGTGTTGGAGGGAGGGAAAATGGAGAAAAATATAAATTAGGAGGGCGGATGTAGATTGGAGGCCTACTCAATTTTGCAATTTTGCCGTGAGTTTTGCAGCACTGGCTTGTTCTCCGCACACCAAACGAGGGCATATCCCTCTCTGTGTGTGACTTGGGACGTGCCTCTTACGGGAAAGACATCCCGAATTCACCCAGCTCGGGGTCTGCATGTGTCTCCACTTAACCTTCCCCTCTGTATTCCCTTAAACACCAGGCAATTCCAAAGGCGAAAACGCGGCTAACTGGCTGACGGCAAAGAGCGGCCGGAAGAAGCGTTGCCCGTACACGAAGCACCAGACGCTGGAGCTGGAGAAGGAGTTTCTGTTCAACATGTACCTTACTCGAGAGCGGCGCCTAGAGATCAGTCGCAGCGTCCACCTCACGGACAGACAAGTGAAAATCTGGTTTCAGAACCGCAGGATGAAACTGAAGAAAATGAACCGAGAAAACCGGATCCGAGAGCTCACAGCCAACTTTAATTTTTCCTGATGAAGCTCCAGGCGACGATGTTTTTCCCACCTCCAGAGCGCCGGTCCCCTCCCTCTGTCTTCAGCCTCTGCCCCGATCTCGCACCTGTGCCGGAGCCCTAGTCCTCCCTCCCACACTCGCCATCTCCCGGGCAGTTACATCTGTGCAGGGCTGGTTTGTTCTGACTTTTTCTTTGTTTGTTTGCTTGGTGCTGGTTTATACTTGTTTTCTGGGGGAAAAAGCCATATTGCGCTAAAAGTCTATAGAGGTAGATATTGTCCTAAGTGTCAAGTCCTGACTGGATTGGGTTTGCTGTCTCCAGGTCCCACTGCTTGAAATGGCCCCTGTCCCCCTCTATGGAGCTGGTTTCCTGCCCAGCCCTGGGCAAACCTAGCCGGAAGGCCGAGATCCCATTGTCGGTGCTGAGGTGTCTGGCCTGAGGTCAATGGTGCAAAGGAGCCACCACTGGGCACGCCTGCCTGGAGTGCTGGGCTGTGTTTAATCAGGGGATACAGGCCCCTGGGTTTCTATTTTTCTTTCTTCCTTTCTTCTTTGGCCGAGAGAAGGGCATGCAGGCATGGATATACAGGTTGGCACTAGGGCTTGACTTGGGCTGATTGAAAAAGTGAGAGAATCAGAAAGATTAATTTTTCCTTCATCTGTAAGATATCCTAGCTTTATAAGAAAAAAAAATGACCAGGAGAAGGAAACTTCTCTTCCAGTTCGTGTAAGGTCTTGCATTGACTGACTGAAATGTTTCATTTACCTCTGAATTTCCATATGCCTCTGGCTGTTGATAAATAATGTAGTTCTGTTTCACAAATGTGAAATTAGTGGAATTTTTGTCATTAAAATCGTTACCACTGGTAACACTCGAAAAGCACATCACAATTCTCCCTATCTTGTGGAGTTTTTTTTTTTTTTCTCACTTTCTTTGGGGGGTGCTTTCTGAAATTCACGGAAGCCTAGGATGACTGGGGCAAACGGAATAAACTAGAGAAGGGAGACATTGTTTGGATTTCCTTTATACTGTGAAGTAACATGCATAAAAGGGTCAAACCTGTAGGTGCAGAAAAAGAAAAAAAACTATAAATACAAATCTGTATAAATGTCTATTATTATGAAAAATTGCCAATCTTGTTTTAAGCAAATGCATTCTATCGTTATTATAAATGTTAGTGCTAGCTCTATTTACTTCTAATCTTAAATCAGAATAAATTAATATTGTATTGCTGCTGTGCGTGAAAAAAAGACGATGTTTATGTTCTTATAGAATAAAAGCTGTGGAATGAAGCTTTTTAATTTTACCTCTTTTTTGACTTCTTATCTTCACCTTCCACTTTATCCCGTCCACCACTTTTACAACAGGAGTGCTAGCCTGAGCCCCCTGCAATTACTTGAGGCATCTATTTAAATATTACCTAGACGGTCGTAATTTGTCTGGGCCCTATAGCCCTGGTGCCCTAAGGTTTGTCGGCTTTTGTTCAGTTTTATGACTTGCTAGTATATCTGGATTGTGGCTGTCTTGGACTAGTGGTTTCAGTTGAGAGGGGAGCTGCACAGATAGAGGAAGCTAAACAGGATTTCTTTCTGGAGCCCCAGCGAGGCTCTCAGAGGCCAGTTATTTTGCGGGTGCCCAGGTCCCAGATGACCCGCAGCCTAAATCCCGGGAGCAGGCCGGGCCGCCGCGCATCACTAGTACCTTCGGCAGCGGTTAGGTGGATCCGGGCCGCGGTGCCCCCTCCCCCGGCACGGCCTCCCCCACCTGGCGGCCCTCGGCGGGGCCACGCGTTTCCTGCTCGGCGGAGGTGGGGGGCGCGCCTCCGGGGGGAGGGGGCGCGGGAGCGCGCGCCTCCGCGGGCGGGCGGCTCGGAGGGAGAGGGGGGAGCGAGCGGCCGCGGGGAGCGAGCGCGGGAGGCCGCGGCCAGACAGCCGGGCGCGGCGACGTCCCGGCGCTTTCGAGTCGCCCGAGGCTGCCGCCGCTCCGCGCGGGTTCGCTAGACCGCTGCGAGATCCGGCGAACCGGCTCGCTGCTCGTTCTCTGCCCTCTTCTCGCCTACTCGCTCTTCCTTTTTCCTCTCTTGGCCTTCCGTCCCTCTGTCCTCTCTCCTCGGCTTACCTTCCCGGGGGCTTCTCCCCGCCTGCAGGGTTTCGGGGGCACGCGGCGCCAGCGGCGGGCGCAGGCTGCCAGGGGGCCGGCCGGGCACGATTCGGGGTTCTCTCCTGGGCGGCGACCGTGGCGGCAGCAGTGGCGGCGGCGGCGGCGGCGGCAGGCGAGGCAGCCCCGCGCGGGCAGCACCAGAACTGGTCGGTGATTTAGGTAGTTTCCTGTTGTTGGGATCCACCTTTCTCTCGACAGCACGACACTGCCTTCATTACTTCAGTTGAAATCGTCTCCAGGTACCTGTGCGCGCGAGGGCCGGGCCGGGCGGGGCATCAAGGCCCCGGCCGTGCCAGGCCTGCGGTGGCAACCTCGGCTCTCCCTACGCAGGAACCTCGTGTCTCCCTCAGCACTGTGCCAGCCAGCCGGCCTCCCCCTCCCTCCGCACCGGGCCCGGAGCAGGTACAGTCAGGTTAGCGGCTCCTCCGCGGACGCCGGGGGCGTGGTAAGAATTCTGGGCCCCGGGCCATTCAAGGTCAGGGGCGCTAGCTCCCACCAGGAGCTTCCCTTCTGTAGGCCTGCGCCTGGCCGGCGTCCCCGCCGTTCTCTTGCAAGGCTGGAACAAACACGCACTCCGGTTTGGGGTGTGAGTTCAGGAAAGATCCCTTTGCCTCTGGAGACTCAGGCCCAGACAGGAGGGACAGGGTGGACAGGGACTGGGATCCTGCCCTTGTCACTTACCCTTCTCTCTGCAAGCGGGCCCTCTGCTCCCAGGAGACTCCTGTCTTTTTTCTTCCCTCCTTCCTTCCTCTTTTATCCCTTCTTTCTTTTTTAGCCCCTTCCTTCTTTCTTTGCTTTTTTCTCTATGTTTCTTTCCTCTCTGGCTGTCAAATTCTCTTTCTAGATCACCTTCTGCCCTTTCCAAATCATCCTATCAGAAAGGGAAGAGGCTGGCGTAGTGAAAGTTTGATGGTCTCATTTTTCTCTTCATGCTTAAGTAAAAGTCTGAGTCTGCCGAGGAAGGGTCTGCGTGGGGCAGCTGTCGAGGACCGTGGGGTGCGGCGTGGTGTGCTCTGCGCAGACAAGGCCTCGGTTACGATCACGACCGGATGGCGGCGGCCTTGCGTTCCTTCTCCGCGGGTCGCTTACGGCCTGGGAGACCCGATTGGGGGCACCCGCGGCGTCTTTGTGTGCCCACACCGAGGGCAGGGAGGCCTTCCTCAGCATACTGGAAACAAGGGCTGAGGCTCAGCCAGGCTCCGTGGAGCGAACCTGGCTATTCAGGAATCTCCGCAGGGAAGCTCCTTGCGTGTTCTGCCAGGCCTGCCAGTCCTAACTCAGGTTTTGATTGCAATGAAGGAGACTTGCTACGGCAAAGCTTGACTTCGTGCTTGGCAGTGGCGTCAGGTTCCAATGTGTAGGATATGGCCGTCTTGTACAGCTGTGTGCTGCAGAAAGGGACCCTTCCAAGCACCAGTATTTCAAATAAGTGAAGGAAACTAAATTCCATTGTCATTGGGATGCAAACTTGAGTCCTTGTTCTGAATTGCAATCTACCGATGGAAGCCAGCCTGACCATTCTCAAATGCCGAAAACTGAAAACAAACAATCCCTCCCTTCCCCCAACATACACACAAATTTGCCTTCAGACCCTTGCCCACAGAGCTGTGCTTCCTTCCCAGCTTAGGCTGGGGGCCCGGAAGTGTTTTCATTGCTCAGCAGGCCAACCTGTTATCTGAAAGTCCGGCACACCGGGTTCCTTTGACTCCTCTCTGCCATTTTCCGGAGCAGAGTATTGAGTTTATTTTAAAGATCAAGGTTTGGGGAAAACTCTCATTGGAGAAGGGATGGGGTTTTTTTTGGTGGTTTTTGTTGTTGTTGTTGTTGTTGTTTTGTGTTTTGTTTTTGGTTCTGGGGATTGAACTCAGGGCCTTGTGCTTGCTAGGCAAGCACTCTAACCACTGAGCTAAATCCCCAACCCCGGAGAAGGGATGGTTTATAATTGCATCCATTTATTATTTCTTTATGTATGTGCAATCCCTTTCACTTTCAAAATAAAATCAGGGACAAAAGTCTGAATATTCTGGCTCCAAACTTCTTGGCTGCAGAGGGGCAATATTTAGATTGGTGAATTTTCCCTGCTTCTAGGTACCAGTAACAGCTGCTTAACACTCTGTGCCTGCTACTTATTTAACAATAGTCCTATTTTGTTTGATTTAAAAGGGCAGCCTTTGTATTTTAAAAATACTAAAAATAAGCCGTGGCTTCTGGCCTCTCGGGGTACAAAAAGTGGAACAGGCAGCAAGGCGTGCTTGGCCTGCCATTTACAGACAATTACAATGAGGAGTACTTTTCCTCCAAGGTTTATTTTTTAAATGAAAATCTCAGTCCGCGATTTGGGCTGACACCTTGGGCTGGGGTGGGGGTGGGGATGACTCGGGAGGAATTTGTCGGGAAAGAAAAATATTAAAGGAGAGGGGGCTGAGGCGGCCGGGACAGGCCATGTCGGAGTTCATTGTGTCGGCCACTTTCCTCTCCCCGGTGGCGCGGTGCGGCGCACGGGCGGAAGGGGCTCTCGGATCGCGTCCGAGTAGCTCTGCAGCTTCTCTTGTGGTACAGACTAACATTTGGGGGTCGCCACCGCCTCCCCAACAGGAGCATGTGAGGATGTTTGGTAAGGAGAGATTATCTGAACTGTTGGTGAGAATGAAGGCAAAAGGAGGGAGAGAGAGATGGAGGTGACTGAGGCCGCTGGCCTTGCAGCTGGTAAAGTGGACTAATGAGAAACACACTCTTGAAGGCACAGTATTCACACGTGAATTTAATTTACCCCGTTTCTAGGACTCTCGGCTTTCTGTTCGGAACTGAGATGGGTTTTTTCCCCCTTCCAATTAACTAAAGTGGCTGAGGTCTTTTCATTTGCTCTCCTCCCAAAGACTCTGAGGGGTGAGAAATAACCTCCCCAATTTGGCGAGGCCAAAGCGAGGGATTAAAGCCAACGCCCCCTGCCCCTCCCCGTTTTAATTTCTAGCCCTGGATTTGAGCTGCAGCCGTGTCGCTTTGGGCCTCCTAACTCCGTCTGAGTTTCTGGGTTCCTTGGATAATCAAGGCAGCGCCCAAGGCGAGTGGTGATCGATCCGAAGGATGTCTGACGGGCTCACCCAGGGCCTAGACCGTCAGCTCCAGTGCGGACTTCAGCCCCTGGAACCGCAGGCTCCTTTAGGGTGGGGCCGCCTTTTAGCAAGCAGCGTTCGCCTTCCATTGATGCTGCCTGGCGTTTTTTTCCCAGCTTGGGTTCCAACAGCGCTAGGAGGTTTGCAGACCTTAGCTTTAGGGCCTTCAAGGATGCATCTCAGGGCCAGGTCGCCAGTTGAGTAGAAGCAAGATGCGCCAGGCGAGATTGTGGGCCTGGAACGAGCGCATAGCACAATCAGATCCTCAAACACTTCCCGCTGAGGGTAGCTGGCTGCTCCTTCCTTTCCAGGTTCGCAGCGTTGCCCTCGCTTGAGAAACAAGGGCGACCTTCAGGGTTGTCTGGGGACCCGGCTCTCCAGCACCGCAGGCTCCGGGCCCACGTTAGGCGGGCCCCTCTCGGTGGCCAGTCCGCCCCGCGCTCTGGCAGGGACCGGGGCTCCTCTGTTTGGGACCGGGATTGCGTTGAATTTGACTTTTCCCGGCCGGCGGAGGGGGGAGACTTGCATCTCCCAAGGACCCCAGGGATTATTTACAGGGAGTTCGCCAACCAAACACAACAGTCTAATGTAACCTTTCCAAGTCCTCGTAAATTTTTACAGCTGGGAGCCACGGCAAAGGCAAACGAATCTGTTGGTCGTTCCCGACTTTCCACCAGCTTGTGTGGCTTCTGAAACAATAACTCCTTATGAAATACCATAAATATAGATTTAAATACAGTAGAGCGAGAACGCGATTTGGCTGCTTTTTTATGGCTTCAATTATTGTCTAATTTTATGTGAGGGGCTCCGTTGGCGGCACTCGCACGCGGGACCCGCGCCTTCCTGATGGCGTGATTAATTGTGATATAAAATAGTCCGCTTAAGAAGTGGGGGGGGTGCAGGGGAGCATCCAGAGGCAAAGCCAAATTTGATCTTTTAATCTTCGTTGGCCACAATTAAAACAAACCCGATCGTGGAACGGCGCGATCCCTTTGCATAAAAACATATGGCTTTTGCTATAAAAATTATGACTGCAAAACACCGGGCCATTAATAGCGTGCGGAGTGATTTACGCGTTATTGTTCTGCCGGGCGGGCACGTGACGCGCGCGGCCAATGGGGGCGCGGGCGCCGGCAACTTATTAGGTGACTGTACTTCCCCCCCTGGTGCCACCAAGTTGTTACATGAAATCTGCAGTTTCATAATTTCCGCGGGTCGGGCCGGGCCGGCCAGGCACGGGGCACGGCAATGGCCACCACCGGGACCCTGGGCAACTACTACGTGGACTCGTTCCTGCTGGGCGCGGACACCGCCGACGAGCTGGGCGCCGGCCGCTACGCGCCGGGGGCCCTGGGCCAGCCTCCTCCTCGGCAGGCGGCGGCGCTGGCCGAGCACCCCGACTTCAGCGCCTGCAGCTTCCAGCCCAAGGCGGCGGTGTTCGGCGCCTCGTGGAACCCGGTGCACGCGGCGGGCGCCAACGCCGTGCCCGCCGCCGTGTATCACCACCATCACCACCACCCCTACGTGCACCCCCAGGCGCCCGTGGCGGCGGCGGCGCCGGACGGCAGGTACATGCGCTCCTGGCTGGAGCCCACGCCCGGCGCGCTCTCCTTCGCGGGCTTGCCCTCCAGCCGGCCTTATGGCGTTAAACCTGAACCGCTGTCGGCCAGAAGGGGTGACTGTCCCACGCTTGACACTCACACTTTGTCCCTGACTGACTATGCTTGTGGTTCTCCTCCAGTTGATAGAGAAAAACAACCCAGCGAAGGCGCCTTTTCCGAAAACAATGCTGAGAATGAGAGCGGCGGAGACAAGCCCCCCATCGATCCCAGTAAGTGTCTCCTCCCTCCAAACCAGCCGCCGCCTCCAAGCCGGCCACCCGGATCTGCCGGCCCACCAGCTTTCTCTGAAGCCTGACTTCGTCCTCGCTGGGAGCCTCCCGAGCTGGGCCCCGGAGCCAGTAGCTGGTGTTCGGGACACTTCTGATGGGGCCCCAGATCCGGAGAACTGTGAAGAACAGGCCCGCAGGACTGGGGGAAGGGGAGGAGGCTGCAGCAGCGAGGGGGGCGGGAGCTACCGACCGAGCTGAGACCGGCCGCCCGCTCCTCGGCTGCCCAGGCTCAGGACAGAGATACTTTGGGCCGTTCTTCGAAAGCAGCACAACGGAGTCTTTTGTGCGGCTAGATTGTCTGCCAGCCGCGGCAGCAACGTCGGCCCGGCCACTGACCCAGGACGCTGGCGGAGACACCGATTCTCTCCACTTCTTGCCTTCGGCGGGTGGCGTGGCGTAAATCCTGCCCAAATCGAGGCTGCGGGCGATTCGGCCACGAGGGTTCCCTTGGCAGATTATTCAAATAAGCTGGAGACCTGATCAAAGGACTCGGGCACCCTGCCGACCTTCTTAGCTCGAACGCCTTCCAGGAAGGTCATATTAGGAGTGGCGAGAGTAGAGGGAAAGCTGGGGAAGAGAGACACAGAGTCAGAGGGAGAAAAGCAGTATGAATCTAGCTACACGAACACAGGGCAGCGTGGTGTCCTGCGTGCCACAAAGGGGATCTGTTTACAGATTTCACTCTTCCCACAGTGTGCAAAGAGTGGGAAGAAGAACAGGAGGGGACAGAAAGACTGAGGGGCAGAAAGGGCAGCGGAGGGGAGGGGGACCGAGGTTTTACTGCGTGCAATTGTAAGTGACCGTCCAAGTGTCTGTCTGCCAGGGTTCCATTGTGTCCGAGGCTGGGCTGCCTTCGCCAGCCAATTGAACCGCAACCTGCACTTTGGTCGGAGGCCCCAGGAGGCTGCCTCGCACCCAGCCAGGGTGCTTCTCCTCCTTCTAAACCCAGTGTCTCTCTCCTTGCAGATAACCCGGCGGCCAACTGGCTCCATGCGCGCTCCACACGGAAGAAGCGCTGCCCTTATACCAAACACCAGACGCTGGAACTGGAGAAGGAGTTTCTGTTCAACATGTACCTCACCAGGGACCGCAGGTACGAGGTGGCTCGTCTGCTCAACCTCACCGAGAGGCAGGTCAAGATCTGGTTCCAGAACCGCAGGATGAAAATGAAGAAAATCAACAAGGACAGAGCAAAAGATGAGTGATGCCAGTTGGGTTCATTTATAAGCAAGAGCAAGCTAGGGAGAAAGAGAAAGGACTGCCTGTCCCCTTCTCCTTTCTCTCGCCACACTCCACCTCCACCGACCCCACACAAAGCGGCTCTGACCTCCAGGCCTCATCTCCCCCCTAGCAAACCCTGCTCAGGCTGGCTCCTAGGTCTGGAGCTTTGATGGAGGAGGTATTGTAAGCTTTCCATTTTCTGTAATTACAAAAAACAAACAACAACAAAAAAAAGGGCATTAGCGCTGATGGCTGTGTGTGCTAGCTTGTACATATTTTTAAAAAATCTACCTGTTCCTGACTTAAAAGAAAAAAACTACCTTTTTATAATGCACAACTGTTGATGGCGGGCTGTATAGTTTTTAGTCTGTGTAGTTAATTTAATTTGCTCTTTGTGCGGCAGAGAGATCTGCTGAGATACTTGAACACTGTGTTTTATTGTGGTAATTATGTTTTGTGACTCAAACTTCTGTGCTGGGTGACGCACCCGTTGTGATTGTGAAAGCTAGAATTCAATTTGAACTCAGGTTGTTTATGAGGGAAAAAACGGTCGCATAGAGTATAGCTCTGTAGTGGGATACGTCTTCTATATAACTAGGCTGTTAACCTACGATTGTAAACTAGCTGTAAGGATTTCCCAGTGAAATAAAATTTTTGAAAGGGAGAGGGGTTCTGGATGCATAGGTTCATGGTTTCTCCACGTTTGAAATGCAGGCATTTTAGTCTTTATGTGCTTGATAGTCCTTTCTTGCCCATTGTACATATAATCTATTATATTGAAGAAAAAGCTCATAATCAGACAAGCTTGAATATTGTTTTTGCACCAGAGAAACAGTGAGGAAATTCGGAGCTATACATATGTGCAGAAGGTTACTACCTATGGTTTATGCTTAATTTTAATTGGGGGAAATGAACGCTTATTGTAATGGAGTCAATTTTATTGTTAATAAATTATACACCATGAAACCGCCATTGGGCTACTGTAGATTTGTATTCTTGAATCTCGGGTTTCCGTCTGCCTGAACATACACTGTATATTTTGCAATAGTTACCTCAAGGCCTACTGACCAAATTGTTGTGTTGAGATATTTAACTTTTGCCAAATAAAATATATTGATTCTTTTCTATTTTTGGCGGGTCTCCTTTTTACACCTTCTTCTCCAGGGGAGGGGAACCTGGGTAGTCTCCGGGTGGGTGGAGGACCAAATCTGGGGGGCAGTTTTCCCTCCGGCAGACTTTGGGAAGCCACCAATTGCCCCAGTCAGTCCAGGCTGGCTTAAGCTTTTCCAGCGCGGCTAAGAAAGCCGCCGGCCAGCCGGCAAGGGCGGGCTCCCGGGCCTTGTGTCCATTTGCCCGGTGGGTGGGGAAGCCTCGGAGGAGCTGGGCTGGGTCCCTAGTATCGCTAGCCAGTCACAGGGGAAAGGGCACGCTTTCATCTTGGTGCCCCAAGAAATTCCCCAAATCTGAGCCCACAGAGACACCCCAGACCTTTGCTAATGGAGTGGGGATGTGCGAGGCCCAGGACCTGGAGGTGAGGGTCTGTCTCCCAAAGAGGCTCTAAGAGACACAAGAGTCCCACCAGCCCAGCCCCGACCGCCGGCGCAGACATTTGGGGGCTTGCACGGGACCGAAGGCCTATGTCCCTGCACCCCCCCACCCCCGCCTCCTGCCAGCCTGGCCGAGGTAAATCTGCATCCTGCACCACAAACCCCTCCCGAACACAAGTCCTGGCAGAGGCCAGGCTGGGGCAACCGAAGAGCCCCGATGCACCATAAAAGAAAATGAGGGCTGTTACTGTTTATGGGGTGTAAAGGGCTGCGAGGGAACCGCCACAACTTCGGAGGCGAGAGCGCCTTCCAGATGTGGCCGGAGAATTCGGCCTCCCCGCCCCCTCCCTTTCCTCTCTTGCCCTGCCCCCCACCCCCCCACCCCACCCCTTGGCTCCGGCGAAGTTGACTGCTTTCAGACGCGTGAAAGGGGAATCAGGGCGCGGGTGGATGGGACGTCTCCTCACCCCCACCCCCACGCCGCCGCCAGGTTGGGACGCCCTCTGTTGCTGCAGACAGAAGGAACTTCAAAGAATGGGCAGTACGGGTGTGCCATAAAGACCGGGTCTGCGAACTGTCTGCAATTCGGCCCTTAATGAGTTTACAACTGTCCAGCCCCAATTAGGATATTCTACCGAAGCCCTTTCATTTGTTTGCTCTGTCTGCTGACGATAAAGCGGCTGCGGAAACAGCTCTCTTTTATGGGCATTGTCCCCTCCGCGGCGTAAATTCCGGGCCCCACGCCGACCCCCGGGAAAGGGGCCCTCACCCCGCCTTTGGGAATGCGGCGCTGCGCGCACCGCTGCGCTGCGGCAGCCGAAGTTCAGGCGTCCTGGGGCTGTTTGTACTGCAGTGCGAAGAAGAGACCAGCAGATGGCAGTGTGGCTCCACCAAAGAGGCGCTGGCGCCGCCATCTCCGGCCGCTGCGACACTGGGAAGTTCCTAAAATGTCGACTTGATGCGAGCCTTTCTGGAATGGGAGCCACAGATTTGAGTGAACAGCAGTCGTATATTTTCCGTGCTGTTCATGCCAGGCTGGAAGCCTCCCTGGGATCCAAGCCTGCGGCGGGGCCTTGCCTGAGCCTCCCCGCTCGCGCCTTCCAGGCCCCATCCCGAGGGCGCAGAGCTGACGGGCTGCCTCCGTTCGCGAGGTTGCGGGGCTGGTGGCTCCAAGTGCGGGGACGGCTCCCCGTCAGCTCAGCCCTGCACAGGCCTCGGGCAGCGAGGACCTGCGGACGAAGTCTACAGACCCCGGACCTGATGACCCTACAGTGGGCGTGCAGACGGCTCACGCAATGGTCACAGGTTCTGTGGCGGTCCCGCAGGTCCCCGAAACCTGCGTCCTGGATCGGGGCCTGGGACAAGACTCGGCGAACCAGCACCGGAGAGAGAGCCAGGACCCCGGATTCGACCGGTTTGAATATGTGTCAGTAAAATTAGACGGGTGAAAACTGGGTATAAAGCCACCCTTGGCGACTGGCTAGTGTAGGTCTCCAGGGAGTTGGCTGGCATGGGGAAATTCTGGAACAGAGCAGGAAATGTTTGGTTATTCTAAAATAAATGTGATGTTTAAAGTAACAATTATAAACATCATCCTAGCTCCAGATGGGCGCTCACGTCGTGGAAGTCGCCCGTACTTTCTCCGGCTGCAGCATTTCTCTGGCTCAGAGATGCCAAGACGGCTCAGGTTCCCCGCTGAGGAGGAGGAAGGGAAGGGACCCCGTCCAGGCTGCTCAGCCTCTCCCTGATCCTAAGTGGGAAGCTGGCTCCGGACCCTCCGCAAAGGCGGCCCGGAGCCTGGGTGCGAGGATCTGCCACTGGTGTGGAAAGGCTTCAAAGAGAAACACAAAAGCGAACACAGCACCCTTCCAAGCACCTCGGAGCCCTGTGAACACGCTGCACAGTGCATTTATTTGGGGTGTAATAGT
Organism: Hystrix cristata; assembly: GCA_004026905.1. NCBI lineage: Eukaryota > Metazoa > Chordata > Mammalia > Rodentia > Hystricidae > Hystrix > Hystrix cristata. The sequence goes on from PVJO010001061.1 coordinate 129,162, forward strand.
CTCCGCCAAGCCCGCAAAATGTTTACAACCTGCATCTCCACGCTGAACACGCTGTAAAACTGGGAAATGGATTTTGGCTGACATATCTCCTGGGTGTTTGCTAGCTCGCTCGCTCTCTCTCTCTCCCTCTCTCTCTCTCTCTCTCCTTTTTTTCTCTGTCTATACACACACACACACACAAACACACACACATTGACATTACGGACACATATATCTTCATTTTATTTCCGTATGTAATTCACACTATTTCACAGCATCTGATTGTAAGAAGGGTTTTTATTGCTTTCCCGAGAGTCACCATGACTTTGTATCCAGAGTCAGAAAAATATTTATGTAATAACAAATGACGAGATCAATCAGTGGGGGCAGACAAAAAGCTCGATTTCTGTAACTATAAATAAATGAAGTCGCAGATTGGTGGTGACCGCTTTTCTCCACAGATCACAGAGGTCCCAGGTAGGTACAGTCCGGTCGGAGCCTCAGAGGCCGCGTGAACTGCCCGGCCGGCAGGGCCTTCCTTGCCCTTGGCCGGCTGGCCGCTGGGAGGCTGCTGTCCCTCTCTGCCGGAGAGCGGCTTTCCCACAGCGGCTGCCCTCCGTCCAGGCCAGACCCCGCGCCGGGCCGGAGCTCATTCACACGCCTCGGGATGGGTTGGCCCACACACCCAGACCGCGCACCGCTCGCTTGGTGGAGAGTAGACGCGCAGCCTGCGCGAGGGGCGCGCGTGGAAACGTTTGGAGAAGCAAATCACCGGCGGACCGGCAGGCGCCATTCTCTGCCAAAGAGCTGAGTTTACAATCTTAACTGGATTTAAATGTTGCAGACTGTTTGGTAACAATAATCAGAGGAAAGAGTCTAGCAGTGGGTGAGAGGTTAGCTCCAGGAGAGAGTAGAAAAATGTCTGTTTAGAGACAGCTCGGCTGATTAGAAGCCGGCCCGCGCCAGGTCGCGTGACAACGAATATTTCTTTGAATCACACATAATCCAAGGCCTTTGCATCTTTGCAGTCAGATAAGTAAGGGACCGGTAGCTGAGGAACACACGATTAAATAGGTTTTATTGAAAGCCTGATATTTGTCTGGTCTTCTTATTGCAAAATGCAACCACAGGAGGCAGGAAAAGAGAGAGAATCTCAGAAACGAAAGGGCGGTTTAGATGCTCACGGAACTCGGCCCAGTTGGCTGACTTCAGCCCAGAAGCTCCGAGGCCTTGCTGACAGTATCTGAGTCCTCCTTGACTGGGGTAGAGGGGCAGAGCATCCTGCCAAAACCACTTGGACCCTTGCCCCACCAAATCCAGGGAAGAGATGATCTTGCTGCAGGAACCCATCCCTCTCCTGGTGGTTAGTGTGTACCTGCCTGCACCCCCCGCCAATCGCTCCCCACTCGGGCTGTCCGGTCGCCTTGTTTAGGACAGGTTCTATTTTAAACACCATTGCTGTCAGCCGCTGCAGCCGCCTGAGTCTAGACAGACGGCGGCAGCTTGGCCCGGGGGTCTTTCTCTTTGCGTCTTGCTCTGTGTCACCCGAGGAAAAATTTATTGGTCTAAAGCCATCTAATTCCGCCTCTTTGATCTAGGCTTCTTCTTGTTTCCTGTATCTTCCTTTAACTTTCTTAAGTTTTTATTTCTCTGCCAGAAGGCGATGTTATTTGGATTTTTTTCCCTCCGGTTTACCCCCTCCATCCCCAGTCTGAGATTCGGTATCCTCCTGATCCGCTGTAAAGGGCATCCCGGATATTGCCCCTACTCCCACCCAGTGGGTCCCTGTATCCCTGTAGTAGACAGCCCAGAGCCCACCTGCCCCCACCCCCCACCAAAGGCCGAGCCCTTTACTAGGTATCAGCTGGGACTCGCTGGCAAGCCAATTTGAGCCGTCTTTCCTCTTTTGTGCTTCCAGAACCCCCTGAGAAGGTACAGTGAAGAAGGGTAGCCTGGACCCTCTGAAAGTGAAGAGTAGTGCTTTGTACACAGGAACCAAAGTCTATAATTTAGGGGAGAATTTCCGGGGCAATTCCATTGTGAGGTTGGGTTTATGGTGCGCAATCGAGCTGGGCAGTAAAAGGTGGCCGGGCTTCCAGCACGGCCTGGGCAGTTTATGAGGAGTTTAGAGGAAGGGTTTGGCCCGTCACCCTCCACAGAATGGTGGGTAGCAGGGGCTTCAGTTGGTCAAACGCTGCAGCAGGGGTTGGAGGCCTGGGAAGGGAGGCAGTGTATGGTGGGGTTCTGGATGGAAGAGAATGAGACTACCATGCACTGGGCTGTGTTGGTACTTGCCAAGATGTGGCTGCCAGCGCTGGTGGCCACAGGGGAGGACTCCCTTGTTTTTGTTGTCTGCAAAAGAAATGCACATCCTCAAGTGGCTGCAGTCACCAGGTACCCAGATCCCCTCTTTCCGCTCCAATTCCACTCTAAAGCTTCAACTGCTCCTAGACACTGAGACTCACAAGGTGGAGGTCCAGGGATGTCTGGGGTGCAAGTTACTAGAAACCTCACCGGTATCTCGGTGGATGGAAAGGTGCCCAGCCTGAGCTTCCTCCATCCTGGGGCTCCCGTGAGTTGAGGGGAGTCAGGGGATTCGGGGAGGACAAAGGAGTGTTAAGCCTTTGACTGAGCTACCGGGAGGCCAGCCAGGTGCCCAGAAGCGAATGCACAGAGCCTCAAGGGCTGCGGTGTCCGGTAGGAGGCAGGGGGAACCCCATGTTAATAAATCTGTTGGCAAATGAGGCTCATTAAGAGATAAATATTTCACTGCTTCCTCTAGGGCGGATAAACACTGCGCTGCCGATTACAAAAAGGCAGCTGAGAGACATTGACTTTATTCGAACCACATGGTTCCAGTTTGCGGTGGCGTTCTGGCTGCTGCTGGAAGCGACGCTGCCGTCTGGCTCAGAGTCTGAGTCTGGCCTTCGGCCCACCGGACCCGACAGAGACGCCGGCGGAGTGCAGATCGGCCCAGAGTCCGGCGCCGCCGACGAGGCCGTGGGGAGGGCGGCGCGCGGGGTGCGGAGACCCGCCGGGCCGCGTCGGCAGCCGGGCAGAGACCGGGAGGCTCCCCGCCTTGAACCGGGGCGCCAACGGCCCGAGGGGCTGTGCCGGGCCGGGCTGCAGGCCCGCTGCGGCCCGCGGAGCCTCCGCCGCTCTTCCCGGGGCGGGCGCGGGCGGCCGGGCGCACCGGAGCCGCCGCCGCCGCAGCCCGCCGCCGGCCCCGCCGGCGAGACCACCTGTGAGGGCGGCGCAGATTGGCGGAGGCGGTCATGTGGGCGGTCACGTGCCGCGGCCAGCTCCGTCCGGGAGAAAATGGGGTTTGGTGTAAATCTGGGGGTGTAATGTTATCATATATCACGCTACCTCGTAAAACCGACACTGAAAGCTGCCGGACAACAAATCACAGGTCAAAATTATGAGTTCTTCGTATTATGTGAACGCGCTTTTTAGCAAATATACGGCGGGGGCTTCTCTGTTCCAAAATGCCGAGCCGACTTCTTGCTCCTTTGCGCCCAACTCGCAGAGAAGCGGCTACGCGGCGGGCGCCGGCGCCTTCGCCTCCAGCGTGCCGGGCTTGTACAACGTCAACAGCCCCCTCTACCAGAGCCCCTTCGCGTCCGGCTACGGCCTGGGCGCCGACGCCTACGGCAACCTGCCCTGCGCCTCCTACGACCAAAACATCCCCGCGCTCTGCAGCGACCTCGCCAAAGGCGCCTGCGACAAGGCGGACGAGGGCGCGCTGCACGGCCCGGCCGAGGCCAGCTTCCGCATCTACCCCTGGATGCGCTCCTCAGGTAGGCGCCCCGCCGCGTGCGGGCGGGCGGGCGGGCGGAGCGGAGCGCGGGGCCGCGGGCCCGGGAGAGCTGCGCCGGGCGGCTGCCAGCCGGCGGCCCCGTGACTCCTGGTGGCGCTGCCTTTCTGGTTTTAATTAGAGCTGAGGCGCCATTGCGTGGAGAGCCCATAGCATTGTATGTAAATGAGGCTCATAAAACTTTTTATGGCCCAATTAATGGTTTCAATCCTCGTAAATTTATTTAACTCCGTTTGCCTTGGAATTTTAACATTAACTTTGTTCCCTATTCTCTCTCTCTCTCTCTCTCTGTCTCTCTCACTCCCCTCTCCTCTCTCCTCTGTCCTTTCTTTTCTTTCTCTCTCCCTCTTCCTCTATCCTTCCCTTTTCTCTTTCCCTCCCTCTTTTCTTTTCAGCCTTGCTTTTCTTTCTCAAAAGCAGAGAGAGCCAGACCCTCTGGGGCCCCTCACCCAACCCCGTGCCAGGGGCCATTTGAAGACGGGAGGGAAGGGGACAGAGGGTCGGAGTGCCCTAGGGAGGTCCCGGGATGGGGTGGAGAGCTGACGGGGAGGGCTGCCCACTCGTCTGGGAAGGCTGGGGAATGCTGGACTCGCCTTTGAATGCAAAAGTGCAGCGTTTCCCACTTGCCCACACTCTATATTTACAATTTCCTTTTGTCAGGGGGGAAGCAGGACATTGTGGAAGCGTAGCCGGCTGGAAAGGTCGGTTGGTTGTAAAGTTGGGATTCTGTGCCCTCCCTTCTTACAGAGCTGCCTGCCGTCTGGCTCGGTATTGAGGCCCCCCGCTAACAAGGCCCCTCTTTTCCTCCAGCTCTGCTTGGAATTTTGGGGCGGAGGGGAGCTGCGTGCTCAGGTCTGGGCGAGGCAGAAAGTGCAGCCTCTGGACAGCGGCCTGGCTAATGCACTGTTCTCTCCGTGTCCCTGTCTGCTTGCCTATCCGTGTGTCCATGTGTCCGCATTTCTATTCTCAGGACCAGACAGGAAGCGAGGACGCCAGACCTACACGCGCTACCAGACCCTGGAGCTGGAGAAGGAGTTCCACTTCAACCGCTACCTGACGCGGCGCCGCCGCATCGAGATCGCCCACGCACTCTGCCTCACCGAGCGCCAGATCAAGATCTGGTTCCAGAACCGCCGCATGAAGTGGAAGAAAGAGCATAAGGAAGAGGGTTCCACCCCTACTGCAGCTGCCGAGGGCACAGTGCCCTCTGCTACCGCTGCCGCTTCCGCCAAGGCCGATGAGGAGGAAGAGGAGGAAGAGGAGGAGGAGGAAGAAGAGGAGGAATGAGGGGCTAAGCCAGGGCCCTGGCTACATGGGACAGTCGGAAAAGCGTCTTCAAGAGACTCACTGGTTTTATTTACAAAAATGGGGGAAATAAAAGAAAATGTTAAAAAAAATAAAAAAGAAAACACCCCAGCTCCCAACAGCACCCACCCACCCATTTACCCACTGTAGCTCCCAAATTTCTGGACTGAGAGGCTACGAAGACTAGGTTGCCTTGGGATCCCCTTTCCCTCTGATGATTCCAGTAGCTACCCCTAACCCCAGGCCAGCGCTCTGCATTGACATGGCCAAAATACTACCTAGCACAGGCCTCCTTGAGAGGCACCCCCAAACTACCTATGGGCCCCCGCTGCAGTGGGCCTCCACTCCCAGGAAGCCTCCTGGTGTCCCAACACTGGCAGACACCCAGCACCACACCCCATACCCACAGGAACACGATTCTTTCAGTACTACCTATTAGCCCCAAACTACCTATTTGTGCTGGCTGGCTTGCCTGCTACTTGGTGTCAGTGCCCCCTCCCCAGCCAGGCCCCTGTTGCTTCCAGCCAACAGCCTTTGGGGTCTCCAAGGCATCACTGAGAAAGCACTAGGGTCCAGGGATCAGGGCATTGGCTTCTATTTAAATTGAAAAATAATATATTTATTCCAAAGCATACTAAGTGCTGCAACCTAGAATCCCTCTTTCTCTGGCTTGGACACCCCAAGTTCAGGCCCATCAGCCCCTCCTTCTGGAGGGGAGTATTCCTGAGCTGGCTGCAAACCTCTGGGTTAGCTTCTGCTTTGTAGAACTGTGGCGATGCTCCCAGCGTCACTGTCCTCTTCCTTTGGCCCGTGTCCTACTGTTCAGCCAGGTCAAATATGTACCCCTGACTTTTCCTACAATGGCAAATACTGTATATTTGGATGAGATTGGGGGGGGGTCATTTCTATAGTCTTGGAGCTCATTTGTAAAGAAATGACTTGGGAAGGATATGTTAATGGGGTGACTTTATAGCATGGTATGTTGTCTTGAACTATCTCTGTAGTGGGTGGGGAGGTCCAATTCCCTCCCCAGTGCTCTTCATCTCCTGTGTTGTCCTGTGTCCCCCTATGCTCCAGCCTGGTGTTCAGGGAAGAAACTGTTCCCAGCCCACTTAATCATGTTTTATGTAATAAAAATAAAGATGCTTGGTCATAAAGAAACATGGAATGTTTTATCCAGAGGGGCTGGGGCAAGGGAGGTGGCCAGAGCTGAAGGGCAGGTCCAGGCTGTGTCTGTGTGCCCAAAGGGACAGTAGGGAAGCAAAAATGGAGGGACTGTTCTTGGGCCCAAGTGTCGGTTGTCCATATATTAATGTATATGCATGCCGTGTCTTGTTTTATATTTTTTACGTGTGGATTTGTATGCGTACATATGTGCCTATTTTTGTATGTCTGTGTATGCTTGGGTGTACATTTTTGTTTTATTTCATAATTGTGTATATATCTCTGTTGTGTATATAATTGTGTATATAAATGTGTGTATTTATTTCCATGATCATAATTGGGTGCATGTTTTTCTGCGTGTCCACAATTGCATGTTTTCTGTGTCTGTAATTGAGTATCCATTTCTCTGTACCCATAATTGTGTTCATCTTTTTATGGATATTTTTGTCTGATTTTTGTGTGTAAATATCTAGAAAATGGAATCTCTGGCAGATACATTTTCTTTATAAACCCCTTAAAAACCTCCATAAACTCCAGGAGTGAATTCCAAATCCATCCGTTGCTCTAAGGCTGGTGAGTGGGCTCTGAATGGGGTATTACCTGCAGGGAAACAGATCCCGGATTCTGCCTGTGCCCTGAACTCAGTCTCAGGCTAGAAAATGGGATTCAGGGACCCACCGCAGCACCCTCACTCTGCCTTCAGGCAAGGCGAGGGCACCCCAGGGGCCGGCACTGCAGCGAAGGGGTCCAGGAGGGGAAAGAGCCTCAGACCCCCGGCTGCACAGCCTCACCAGGGGGATCTGGGTGCCGCGAAGAATGGGGGGCTGGGGAAGGGGTGAGGGGCTGGGGGTTGTGGGGGCAATGCAGAGTGCCCTGAGCGCTGCCAGCGAAGACCTCCACTTCAGTCTCCTGCCTGGGTTGGGTCGGCTTCTTGGGGCTCTTTTTATAAAACCTGGCCCGAAAGGATCTATAAAACCTGCAGCCCAAGTCGGGGCGGCCTCGGTGGTAAGATGGCGCCGGTGTAAGAGCTGCCTCCTCTTAGTGATGGGGAAAGGGTCATAAATCCGTTGTTGTTTATGAAAATTTACAACTTTGCAATACAACTTTATGAGTTGTTCGGCCCTTCCATTGGCCGCTGTCGGTCATGTGGATGAGAACCGTGAACATGAACTTTTTTATAATTTCCCTTGCGAGAATAGAGCCGCATTCTTTTGCTCCGCTCCATCCTGCCTGCTTCGGAGCTCTGCCTTTCCCAGCCGGGCTGGAGTGCGCTTTGTCCAGCGATGGCCAGCGAGGGGAAGCCCCAGCCAGGCCTGGCCTGGCAGCTCCTGCTGGAGGTGGGGCACGCCCAGTTCCCGGCACCGCAGCGGCAGCTTTACAACTCACAACCTGGCTAATTTCCTGCGTCCTCTGGCACCAGGAAGGAGGACAGTTCGTCTCAGGGCTGCGGAGCGACAGCTGTCAGAAGAGCAGGAGCTTCTGGGAGCCGCCATCTGAAGGTGAGACATGTGCGGGGAGAGACAGGAGCAAAGGTGGTGAGGTGCCACGGCGGTGGGAGAATGCAACTAGGTGGCTTAGAAGAGGGGCATACTCACCACATGCCCCCCCAACCCGCGCATGCCGGCCCCCAGTACACCCCCCAGCCCACATATACACACACCACCACCACTATCACCACCACCACCTCCCCCCACACACCTCCACCCCACTCCGTCTCTCCCTCCTCTCCTTGGATCGCCAAGGCAGTAAGTGCCCGCCTTCCCTCCGTGGCACAGCGCCCTGCCACTGGCAGTAGTACGTGGGTCTTCTCTCTCCCCTTCCCCAGCCACTCCCGGGAAGCCTAAAAGGAAGTGAGCCCGCACTTTGCATTTCCTGCTGGCTTAGGGGTTTGGCCTTTTTTTTTTTTTTTTTTGGTTAGTTTGTTTTTGTTTTTTGTTTTGTTTTGTTTTTTTCATTCATGGCCCGATTGGTTCGACTGAATTCCCCAACCACAGGAGACAGCTCCCGACCTGGGGAAATGAGAAGAGGTGAGGGCAAAAGTGAGTTAACCCACAGGGGTTTTACTAGCATCAACACAGCACCTTCTATTTCCTTGGAGCTGGTTTCCGAGAGAGAAAGGTGGGACAGGGGAAACAAACAAAAAACTTACTGATTCAGTCAGAGTTCTTTGCCGATTGCCCGCTTCATTTCGGCCGGTTTTCCGCTGAGAAGGGTGTCTGAAGCGCTTGGAGAAGGGAATAGGTGCATGGGTGGAATTCTGCGTTGGAAGAGAGGATGGGGTTAATTGTCTGGATGTTACTTGGTGGGATGTTTTGGTGCGGAGAACATTGTGGTACGAGTGCGGGTGGCAGGGCCTGCAGCTACGGTTGAAAGAGGGACGCAAACCGAGTCCGGGCAATAGGGGGACCGCCTCCGACCCACTTCGGTGGCGCGGAGGCTGGTGACCATGCGCCCCACCTCCCGTGAGCGGGGAGAGGACTGTGGAGCCAGCCCGGAGGAGGCACTGAGGGTCAGCCGGCAGTGGCTTTCCTTAGCGTGGTGACACGACCCTGGCTCGGCCTGGGTGCGCATCGGACCACGTTTGCTCCGGGGAGCCCCGGGCGACAAGAATCCAGGTTCTGTGCTCGAGTTCTACCGCGTTTGTTCGGTTTTTGTTTGTTGTTCTTGGTATTTTCCCATTTTAAGATACTATCCTGGTATGCATTAGATAACCAAGAAGGGATGTAAAATGTTTGGGACTTTCGCCGTTGGTGGGTGCGCTCGGGGAGATAAAGCGGCGCGTTTGCCTTGCCTTGTAGGGCCGTTGGCTGCCCGACTGCGGCTGCCGCGGGCGGATTATTTATTGTGACCGCGATGGGCGCTCGCTGCTGCCACGCTGTGGCCGTCGCCGGGACCGGCGCCAACCACAGCCCGCCTCTCGCAGCCTGGCGCGACTGCTGTGCGGGCCCCTCAGAGATTCCCCTGAAGGCTGGGGAAGAGGGGACGAAAGGGAACCTGAAGGGCAGTCTCCCAGGGTCTATTCGGCTGGGAAATCTTCCCTCCCCCGCCACTCCTGACTGAAGCGGGACACCGGAATAGACTCGGGTCCTTCCCTCTCCCCCATCCCAGCACCATGGAGACTGGTTGTACAGGCCGCCTGGCACGTCATGGCTGCTTCTGTCCAAACTGCAAGTCCCAAGGCGCCCTGGGGGCGCACGCCGGTTGGGGGAACGCGCTGGCTTCGGGATTCTGACAACGGAGAGACCACTTGTGGTCCTGAGGCCTGCTGGCCTGGCTGGCCCTGAGGAGAATTGGCTATAGTAAAGAAGGTGGATTTGGGCTCCAGGCAAGGACCTGTGACAGGCAGAGGCCGCACCTGTATGCTGTTGCTTCTGGCCTGAGCAGGGATTTGGAAGATAGAAGGTGGGCCTTCAAGGTCCCCACACATCCCTGAAGGCCTTCCTCCAGCCTGGCAGAAGTGTAGGAGCGCAGTGGGCAGCCCAGGGCAAGGGCCGAAGGTGTGACCTTACTCGACATCCTGCCCCACTGAGAGAAGCTGAAAGGTAAGTCTACTTTCTGTCTCCCTTTGACAGAGAAGAGCGAGCCCTAGGGTGACCATTCCCACCATCCAGGAGAGACTCTAGGGAGGGTGTGGGGCTCCTGTTATTGTCTGGATGGGTTCTTCCTTGTCAATCTCTTGCTCTCTCTCATTTATATATATTTATATATGTATATACACACGCATATACTTGTGTGTATATATATGTGTGTGTGTGTGTGTGGAGAGAGTAATAAATTGATAAATTGGTTGGCTGCCAACATAATATGCACTAGCCTTGACTAGCAGGTAAAGATTTCAATTTAATATATTATATTATATTATATTTTTCCACTTTGGTGCTTATAAAAGCTAGAAATATGTTTTCTGGCTCTGAGCTGAACAATCAAATTCTTTCATTTGCTGGGACAATTACTAGATGGAAAATCCAGGCAAAGCATAACAATAATAGTAGTAAACTGCCAGTAGCTCCAATACTGTGTAGGACATGGAAGAAAGAAAGAGAAAATTATGAATGTAAACATTTGTCCACATGCGTAAAATGGTTATTTTCACTTTAAATAACGTGCCTTAAATTACTGTTATCTGATGGTTTTAAGATACAATAACTCAAACATGATTTTCTTGAAACACAGCCTTTCAAGAAAAAATTCCCTTTTAATTTTTTGACCCTTGAGTGTTTCATTTTCACCTAGTGGATCCTTTCCCTGAAGAAATCTGTAGGAAATGTGAAAATTTATCCTCTTCTGAATGATTCTTTATATGCAAAGGAAAAACTTCCCCTCTCTGGATTGATTAAAGCGCAGGTACAAGGCTTCCCCGAAGCCTCCAAGAGTGCTCTGTGGAGGCCGACGTTAGCTCAGTCTTTTTCAATTTTTTTTTTCTTTTGGGGGAAGGGAGGTTAGGAAAAAAATCAAAAAGCAAGAAAGAGATTAAGGAAGTCCTTACCAGATTCCTAGGGGAGTACTCCCAGTTGCCACCCCGCCCCCCCCAAGTCCTGAACCCCATCCGCCTCCGTTAGCCAGGATTTTACAGATCTTAAAAACAGCCTTCCGAAATCCAACCAAATAATGTAGTTTCTTCAATCTCCACAGAATTGAGGATTTTAAAGCTAATTCAAGGAATTTTACAAGCCCAACAAACAGTCATAAAAATGCCACTGGACTGATACCACATTTTACGAAATGAGATTGATCCATGTGTTGTAAAAGTGAACTGTCTTGAAGGCACACCTCTAGGGGGAAGGAGAGCAGCCCAAGACAGGCTTTTCTTGTCCTGTCTGGGGACTGCCAGGCCTGGGATGCGGTGAAAGCAATTCAGGGTTTCTGGAGCCCATGAGAAAACTATTCCCGGTTCTGGAGCGACTGCCCATGGCAGCTCCCGGAGTAGTAGGAAAGAAAAGAAAGAAGATGTGCCCCGTGACAGTGGCAGCCAACAGGCACCCCGGAAACCAAGCCCATTAATTATTGCGCATCCTTGGGCCTGGCACCATCTAGCTGTTCTCTGTGCCCTGCCCCACCAGGGGCCCTGCATCTTCAGTACATCTTCGGTGCCTCTGGGAGAAGGAGGGAGAGTCCGCATCTGGATTTTTCTGTCTCAGCTTCTGAGCAGTTCGGGTGGCTGTGGAGAATCTCGGGCACTAGACAAGGCAGCAGTTTGAGCCCAGTCTCCCAGCTGCTCCTCCGTAGGTCCTTTCTTGTTGAAACCTGTGTGTTCTGGCCTCTCTGTTCCCTGGGTCCAAAGAGTGGATGTGCAGCTGGTGGGGATGCTTGCTTTGAGACCAAGTAAGCATGGGCCATTGCAGGGGAGCCGATCTGTACCCAAACAAGACGTTGTATGTGGGAGGCAAAGGCAGCAGGAGGAGCTTGTTTGGCCTTGTCCTGGCCAGTGCAGGATGAGCCTTTGATTCTTTGCTGCAAGGCCCAGATCTCTGGTAGGAGAGGGAAGGAGAAAATAAGGGGGTGCACCATTTCCAAGCTCGCGAATGAAGGGACAGTGAAGGCCTGGCTTCTCAGAGCCCCTACCCCAGCTCAGGACGCGCTACCCTCCGTTAGGGGGGCACAAGGGGAGGGAGGACTCAGGGCCAGGCCTGGAGTGTAGGCCAGCAGGGAGCAAAGCCATCGTGGTCGCCGCCCCTCTTGGGGGCAGGGTTGTCAGGTTTCCTGTTTGGAGGAGAAAAAAAAAACAGCAAAATCCGACAAGGGGGGGAAAAAGGCGGGGGTGGGGGTGGGGAGGAGGAAAGCGCGAGCCTGCCAGGGCCTTTCGGGCGGCCTGGGCGCTGGTGCTCCTACGGGGGTCTGATCTGCACGCCCCTGCCCGGGCCGTGCCGGCCGCTGGCGTCCGGGGGAAAGAGCCAGGCGGGCTGGCTGTGCGCGCACATTAATCTGCCGGGCGGGTGGCGCGCGGGCGGGCTGGGGGCTGTTTGTAACTTTGCTGCCTCGGTCGCCGCGGTCCCCGGGGAGCGGGCTCCGGCGCTCGCTCCCATTGGCCGCCGCCGCGTCAGCTGGTGCGATTTGCTGCTGTCGCTTTTGGCGTTCGGCCATCCAGAAACAAACCAGTTCGATGACTACTAATAGTTATAGCCAGATGTACTAATACACAACAAATCACAGTCCTGCAGAGGGGCGCGCAAATGAGTTCCTATTTTGTGAATCCCACTTTCCCCGGGAGCCTGCCCAGCGGCCAGGACTCCTTCTTGGGCCAGCTGCCCCTCTACCCGGCGGGCTATGACGCGCTGAGGCCCTTCCCGGCCTCGTACGGGGCGTCGAGCCTCCCGGACAAGACGTACACCTCACCTTGTTTCTACCAACAGTCCAACTCGGTTCTGGCCTGCAACCGGGCGTCCTACGAGTACGGGGCCTCGTGTTTCTATTCTGATAAGGACCTCAGTGGCGCCTCGCCCTCGGGCAGTGGCAAGCAGAGGGGCCCCGGGGACTACCTGCACTTTTCTCCCGAGCAGCAGTACAAACCCGACAGCAGCACCGTACAGGGCAAAGCCCTCCATGACGAAGGCACCGACCGGAAGTACACGAGCCCTGTTTACCCCTGGATGCAGCGGATGAACTCCTGTGCGGGTAAGGCATTTCCCTGCACCCCCACCCAAGACTGTGGAGGGAGAGGGGGAAGGAGGCAGGGAAAGGAGGAAGGAAGACAGAAAGCGGAAAGAGGAGCAGAGAGAATGAAAGGAGCAAAGAACGAACAAAGTTTCTTAGGCTTTTGAAAGTAGGTTTGAAAAGAAGAAAACCCATTCCCAATGGGACCATTGGGCCAAGGCAGAGGAAAGGCAAGGGGTAAGGTCTGTGTAAGGTGACATTTTTGGAGGATGGGGGAATCACTGCCAAAGTGGGAGAACTGTGACAAGGCAACCTGAAGAGAGAGGGAAGCAGGTTGGGCGGGAGAGCCCGCCCAGGCTGCATCCTGTAACACTCTGCTCAGGTTCCCAGGTAGAGAAGGCCTCCTGCACGCATCACTGATAACTTCCTGCACCTCCCAACCCCTGTCTTTTCTGCCCTTCAGAGCTCTATATGGAGACAGGGCTCCATTTGGCCTCTTCCAGTGTTTCTCCCCAAAGCCTTGGAGGGCCACATCCCCAGCTTCAGGACTTTTTCTTTCTCTCCTCCCTTCCCTCCTCCCCCTTCCACTCAAATCTTCTCTCTCTGCTAACTTCTGCCTCCTTCTGAGCCCTTGCCTGAGCCTCACACTTGGCTTGAGGAGATCCTCCCACCCTTGGGCGCCTTTGGCACCAGAACAGACAGCCCAACATAGTCCTACATTGCCAGAAATCTCAGAAATCGCCCGTAGGTCCAGCTCTTTGCCCTGGTTTCCAAAGACCCCATAGGCAATGCTGCTTTCCCCTTGGGTCAGGAAAGGCTAATGTGGATTTTAAAAACTTAGAGTGTTTTGCTTTAAAATCCACCCCCCACAGACCTCTGTGTTCTTCAAGTGGGTCATATAATTTGAGAGAATGTGCAAATATTTGAGAGAGTTATAACCATATTTAACTTTCCAAAAAATGCGCTGTGACCTGACATAGGTAGCCTCAGTAGCCAGTGTGTGAACTCAGAGACCAGCGTGTGAATTCAGGGTGTCTACACTGCTAATAGGGATCCAGTCCCACCTACCCCAGATGCACACATGCTACACTCCACAAAAATAAGACTGTTGTCTCAAATTACAAACGTCCATTCTATTATTTCATTTGCTGTGGTTTTCTTACAAGTCAGACGTTTCAAAAACAGTATCTGCCCACCCCAAGACGTTTCAGGTGGAAAACATCTCACTCGTTATGAAACAATTTTCACCATTCAGCCTGCTTTCTTCCCCAGATGTAATGGGAGAGGCAGGAATGGGGGCAGAGTGGTTTCCAGCCCAGAGGCCCCGGAAGGGAGGCAAGGGACTCACTGGTTCGGCCCTACGGACCCTCGCTTACCGGCACCCGGCCATTTCTGCCTGCAGGTGCTGTGTACGGGAGCCACGGGCGCCGAGGCCGCCAGACCTACACGCGCTACCAGACCCTGGAGCTGGAGAAGGAGTTCCACTTCAACCGCTACCTGACGCGGCGCCGCCGCATCGAGATCGCCAATGCGCTCTGCCTCACCGAGCGCCAGATCAAGATCTGGTTCCAGAACCGCCGCATGAAGTGGAAAAAGGAAAATAAACTCATCAATTCCACGCAGCCCAGCGGGGAGGACTCTGAGGCAAAGGCAGGCGAATAGACTTCTGGGCAGGGACCAGGCCAGCGCCGTAACCTCCTTTGGCTTTGCCCCTTTGCCCTTGCCTGCTCCCCAACTTTTCTCCCCTGTGCTGCCATCGGGGGCTTCCGCAGCTTCAGGGGAGCCCGAAGCTTTGCAAGCGCGCGAATATTTATTACCAAAAAAAACCCAAAAAACCCACATACACAGCCAGCGCCAGCGGTGGAGCGGAGCGCACTGTACACACACAGGCCTGCTCCCCAAGGCTTCCCAAGTCAGCTCCGAGTTCCCAGAGTGCGCCCCGAATTTCTCCCCAGCTCCTGTGTTATCTCCTTTGCGCTCTCCGAGCTCGGAATGCGGAACTGCTAGAGAAGAAAGAGCCCCAGGCCATGCCCAATTTGGTGTCTGGGCTTCTCCCCCTCGGTCCCTGGGCAGTAAGCCCTGAAGGGCATCACCAAATCATCATAGGCCATTGGAAAGAGAGGAGAGCCTAAGGGCTGGCGCCCCGGCCCTGCCGTAGCCTCTCAAGCGCCCCCCAAACAGGAAGAAGCTCGAGAAACAAAAGGGCCCCGACAGAACCGGTCTCTCCGGCCTGCGAGCAACCGTCAGGGGAAAAGAAGCAGCCAGCCAGGCAAGCTAACCTGGGCGTGGGTGGAACGTTACAGCTCTGGGAGTAACTGGGCTCCCGAAGGTTCCTGGGTCCGGATTTCGGTTCCCTGTCTCCGACAGCCCCGGCGCCGCCCAGAAGCCCCTTTCAGCATCCAAGGAGGGGGTTCAGGGCCATGGGTGCCACTAGAGTGCTGGCTTCCAAACGTGCCAGGAGCGGCTGTGACGACCGGCCTCCAGCGAGGAGACTCTGCTCGCCTCCCAGCTATATTTGTGATTTACTTTCGTCTTTTGTGGCCCAGAAAAATAACTACGGATATACTAGGCACTGCCACGAGATGCTTCCATTAGCTCCCTCAATTTACTCCCGGAGGTCTAAAGAAGACCCCAAAAACTCGGCTCACGGATTCCCAGCTCCCAAGCAGACTCTGTGGCCACAGGAAGCCTGGGCCCACTCGCTGGGTTCACTGAGAACCCTCCGACTTGGAGCCCAGCTAGCTCAAGGAACGGGACCCGGTGGCGAAGATTCTGCAAGCCAGATACATAAGCAAATCAAGTAGCAAACCAATAACACAAAAACCATATTTACAAGAAAGAAAAATGGACCCTGGTTATGAAAGTGTGTGGAATCTGACCTCGTCTCGGAGAAACACTACACAAAAGCTATCTTTAATAGACGCTTGTCATTTAAGAGCGGCAGGGACACTGTCCCTCTTGCACTCTCAAAAACAGAGCCGTAATTGTAGCTGCTTGGGGCTGGCGGGCAGGATTTATTTCTCCAATTTGGCTAAATGGCCTCCTCCCCTTCCCCGAAGGTGTTATCTGTATTTTCAAAATTCAGAGCTGCGGGCAGGACGGCAGAACCGACCCCAACCTCGACACAAAAATAAGAGGGGCTGCAAAGCGGGCAAATAAAGTTGTAAATAAATTCCAAGTCACCACCTCCCCCTAATTCTCTGCATCCTCGCTGGGCGCGCGATCGGCAGCTGACGGCCTCACAATTGGTACATCCTAATGGAACTGCGAGGGAAATGCAATAATTTTGCCATAATGGGCTGTAACCTCAATTCGACCCCGGCCCTTGCAGCCCGGGGTCGGAAGCGGAGCGAAGCTCCCTGCTTCCAGCGGGTGGCGCTCGAGTCCGACTGAACGGCTGCGGCGGGCTGCGGGCACGCGCCTGGGGCGCGCGCACCACCCCTCTCGCCTCCACCCAACTCCCCCATTAGTGCACGAGTTTACCTCTAGAGGTCATCAGGCAGGATTTACGACTGGACAACAAAAGCACGTGATTCGAAGTCGTACCCCATATTTGGGTGCCTACGTAGGAGGGAACCAAGTACATGTCCCAGTCATTTCCATAATTCATCATAAATTGTGCAAGGGTGCTATAGACGCACAAACGACCGCGAGCCACAAATCAAGCACACATATCAAAAAACAAATGAGCTCTTATTTTGTAAACTCATTTTGCGGTCGCTATCCAAATGGCCCGGACTACCAGTTGCATAATTATGGAGATCATAGTTCCGTGAGCGAGCAATTCAGGGACTCGGCGAGCATGCACTCCGGCAGGTACGGCTACGGCTACAATGGCATGGATCTCAGCGTCGGCCGCTCGGGCTCCGGCCACTTTGGTTCCGGGGAGCGCGCCCGCAGCTACGCGGCCAGCGCCAGCGCGGCGCCCGCCGAGCCCAGGTACAGCCAGCCGGCCACGTCCACGCACTCGCCTCCGCCCGACCCGCTGCCCTGCTCCGCCGTGGCCCCCTCGCCCGGCAGCGACAGCCACCACGGCGGGAAAACCTCCCTGGGCAACTCCAGCGGCGCCTCGGCCAACGCCGGCAGCACCCACATCAGCAGCAGAGAGGGGGTTGGCACGGCGTCCGGAGCCGAGGAGGACGCCCCCGCCAGCAGCGAGCAGGCGAGCGCGCAGAGCGAGCCGAGCCCGGCGCCGCCCGCTCAGCCCCAGATCTACCCCTGGATGCGCAAGCTGCACATAAGTCATGGTAAAGCCAGCCTTTTTCTAAATCCACGCGTCTGCGGGGGGCGCGGCTCTCGGTCTCCCCTTTTTCCTTTGCTGCCCTCTCTCCCGGTCTCTCTCCTAATCTCTCTCCCTGTCGGTCTCCTTCCCCTGCCTCCATCCTTCCTCCCCTTTTCTGCAACAACCTGCACTCGCAAATAGCGGGGCAATGGGCCGGTGGCCAGGCAAGTTTAGACTTTAAAGGGGGGGGAAAGGAAAAAAAAATCCGTCTCGAACCCCAGCGCCTCGGAACGCGCTCCCGGGTCAGGCCAGCCGAGCTGGGCGCAGAGAGGTAGAGGATGGCAGGCTGTAGGGGCCGTGAATCGGGCTTGTCAGGATGGATAATTTATGAGAAGGGCTACGCCGGGAAACGGCGTTACTAATTAGAGCCCCGAAAAGGGGCTTGGGGGGAATAATCGAGGCGAGGGCCGACGGGATTCGGAAGTTGGGGGAAAGAGGGAGAGAGAAGGAAAGAGAAAAAAAGAAAGAAAGCAGGCGCCCCAGGCATACAGTCTGGAACTGGAGGCGGCTCGCGGGCTGGAACTTCAAGGGAGGGTGACCAGGAGGCCACTTTGGCACTCAGAAAAGGGCCGTGCTTCCGTGGGTTTCCGAGAGGTGGGCAGCCTGGGAGGGCTGTGCCCCCTGCTTGGGGTTCCTGGGGCAGGGCCAGAGGGCACAGAGGGGCGAGGGAAAGCCCGGCGGTCCTCCGAGATGTGGTTCCAGCCTCAGATGGGCCGATTGTTCCCAGAGTCCAAACCGTATTGTTTTCTCTCTAGAAAGGAAGAGGGAAGGAAATTCGGGAGTGGCGGGTGGAGAGGGAGGGAAGACTTGTTGAGCCTTTCGCCTGGTTCCCGGCTCAGGACCCCGGCTCGGCAGCTGGCAGACTTTGGAAGCCAGGGGCTGAGAGGAGTTGGTGGCTAAACCGCTGACTTTTCTGTTGCAGACAACATAGGCGGCCCGGAAGGCAAAAGGGCCCGGACGGCCTACACACGTTACCAGACCCTGGAGCTGGAGAAGGAGTTCCACTTCAACCGTTACCTGACCCGCCGAAGAAGGATTGAAATAGCACATGCTCTTTGCCTCTCCGAGAGACAAATTAAAATCTGGTTCCAAAACCGGAGAATGAAGTGGAAAAAAGATAATAAGCTGAAAAGCATGAGCATGGCGGCGGCAGGAGGGGCCTTCCGCCCCTGAGTATTCGAGCGTTGAAAGTACTGAGCAGTATTAGCGGATCCCGCTT
The DNA here is from genome assembly GCA_004026905.1 of Hystrix cristata. Taxonomy (NCBI): domain Eukaryota; kingdom Metazoa; phylum Chordata; class Mammalia; order Rodentia; family Hystricidae; genus Hystrix; species Hystrix cristata. Next base: position 147,519 of record PVJO010001061.1, read on the forward strand.
AGTGTCAGTACTAAGGTGACTTTCTGAAACTCCCTTGTGTTCCTTCTGTGAAGAAGCCCTGTTCTCGTTGCCCTAATTCATCTTTTAATCATGAGCCTGTTTATTGCCATTATAGCGCCTGTATAAGTAGATCTGCTTTCTGTTCATCTCTTTGTCCTGAATGGCTTTGTCTTGAAAAAAATAGATGTTTTAACTTATTTATATGAAGCAAGCTGTGTTACTTGAAGTAACTATAACAAAAAAGAAAAGAGAAAAAATACACAAAAAAGTCCCCCTTCAACCTCGTTTAGTGCCAATGTTGTGTGTTGCACTCGAGTTGTTTAACTGTGCATGTGCGTGGAAGTGTTCCTGTCTCAATAGCTCCAAGCTGTTAAAGATATTTTTATTCAAACTACCTATATTCCTTGTGTAATTAATACTGTTGTAGAGGTGACTTAATGAGACACAACTTAACTTGTTCGACGTGTAGTGACTAGTGGCTCTGTGACAAAAACTGTGACTCCAAGCGGTGTGTCCCTGCGTGCCTTTGTAGGACCCTTTGCACGAACTCTGAAAGTGGCTCTTATAAGCGCAGCTTCAGTGATGTATGTTTTTGTGAACAAAATTACAAATATTGTCCAAGTCTGGCTGTTTAAGCAAACTGTGATCAGCTTTTTTTTTTGGGGGGGGGTATTTGTTTTTAAGGAAAAATATTGACTGGAAACAAAAAAATAAACTTTCTATTGTAAGTTCTCCTGGTCTGGTTTGTGCCAAATAGCAAGCGGCTCCTTCTGCTTTTCTGTCTGTCTGTCTATCCAGTGTTGGGAGCTGGTAAGTCTGAGGCTCACCTGAGTAGCCTGCCTGTGCACGGAGGCCTCAGACCAACATCCTGACCCTCTGCCTCCCTAAGTCTGACCCAACAGAAAGTTCAGGGCAGAAAGAGGGAAAATCTATAGGCAATTTCAAAGCCTATCCACCTTGCCCATCTCTCAGGAAACCAAGTTAACTTGCTGGGTAAAAAAAAAAAAAAGAAGAAGAAGAGTAGAAGAGAGAGAAAGCTGGAGGAAAAGCCCAGGGCTTTGTTAGCCACCTTCGGGGGCCCACACCAGATCCTGCCTCTTTCCTAATGCTGTCCTAGGCCTTCACTTGCTGTAGAGGTTGCTGTGCCAGGTTGTGGACCCCAAACCCTTGCCCCTAACCAACCCCAGTGCCCTTTCCCAACTCCTCACCCTGAACCCAATTGGCTTCTTTTGCTACAATTAATTTGCTACAAATGGAAGGTACTTACCCCATCCTAGCTTGACTGGGAAACTCCTCAGAGCAGCTAAGCGCAACTAGAGATTTGCACATTTACCGACCGCTTACACTGATGTCGTCTTTCCTTTTAAAAGTTATAAAACAGTAAACTTTATAAGCCCCAGTTCCGGCTATATGACATTTGGGTGCCAAATGAATAGGGTTTTGTCTATGAATTAGATCGTAAAATCATCCATAGCACAGACAGATTGGCTCACTGGCTATAAAACGTCACGTGGGGCCATTAAAGTAAGTTTTATGGTTTTGGGGAGTTGACATCCAACATTATATACCACATAACATATAATCTCACTGACGCTGGACTCCATTTGACTCTTTTGCAGGCTACGTGTGCTGCCTGGTCATTCAAATTGTCAATTTTAGGTCCAGAAGTGGCCAAACCACAACTTCTCGAAAGTCTCTGAAAAATGGCTCCCTTCGTGTTAAGGTAAGCTGGCCTCCTGAGCACTTTTAAGTTTATTTGTACTCTGAAAACTTTATCATTATATTCTCTCTCCCTTCTTCTCTCTTCCCCTCTCTCTCCCTCCCTCTCTCCCTCTCTCTCCTTTCGTTCAATAACTCTGAGACTGTATCTGAATTTAAAATGAGCAGCGCCAAGAGCTAGTTTGGGGAAGGCTGCACGGTGAGCAGCTCCTGTGGCCGCGCGTCGCGTCGCATCCCCAGGCCTAACTTTAATTGCTGCACAACCTCGGATGTTAATGACTTCCGCTGCTCCTGCCGGCGTGCAAAAAAGATGATTTTGTGTGCGAATGGGCCTGTGTGTGGAGACTTGGCAGGGGCCCCCCTCATTCTGGGCCTGGCTGGGTCCAGGCTCTTTGGGGGTCGCGGAGCCCTGGGTGGGGGCTGGGAGACTGTGGGGCGCCGGCTAAGGGGCGCCGGGACTGCTCTTGGGAGTTTGAAAGAAAGGCCGGGCAAAGCCGAGGAGGACTCTGGCGGGATTCCTTACGGGGCTGTGGCAATATGTCTTCGCTGGCCAGGGTCATTTGGCAGGACTCAATTGAGGCGGCCTTCGGGCCGGGTTTCAGGCTGGTTCGCGAAAGCAGGAGGGTGGCAGAGGTCGGCGAGGCGTGGGCTGCACCTCCAGGCTGGGACCCTGGGTTTCGAGGCGGAGACCAGGCTGCGAGTGCCCACTGGCACTCAGGGGACCGCGGGTCCCCAACCGGGGAGGGCAGCGCCCCTCCCCCGCACCCAGGACAAGGCCCTGAACCTTGTTGCCTGCACGTTCTTTTTATTTCGCTGGAACTGCTCTCACCGGCCTGTGAGTCTGAAGCAATAAACTTTATGGCCGGATTTAACTTTAATCTTTGAATCCCCAGGCTAATTGAGAGGAGTTAAAGTGCTCTCTTTTCTTCCGCTCTGCTTTTCTTCTCCCTCTCTTCCTTTCCTTTTCCTCTCCTTCTTTGTAGAATTAAAACATCTATGTATAAGACCCTCAAAAGGCAACTTTGGCGTCCCCTTAGATAGCACTAAAGATTAGAGAAATGTACTCTGTCTCAACATACAAATTCTGTCTTCCAAACTGTGCCCTGAAGTTTGGGGGGAAATCGAGGTGTCTTCAATGACCAACTTAAAAGTCCCCAGAGCCATTAGGTTGTTTTTCCTGACACATCATAAAGCGTAGTTTAGGAAAGAAATTGGTCGTTTGTCAGTAGGAGATTTCCGCCACTCTTTTGTTAGTTGCTCCTTCTGTTTGATCCCAGGAAATTTACATAATCTATGATTTCTAAAACAATCTCCAAAATTGCACCAATGAGTGAAATAAGGTGAAATAAATTTTTCCAGGGTACAATTCTATTTTGGCCGCAGCCACCCTTCTGCTCCCAGCTCCCCACATTCTTCAGTGGCAAACCATACCAAGTGACTGGGGACATTATGGCATGTCCTGAGATCTTTTTCTGGGGAGAGTATCTTCAAGAGATTTAGCAGATTTCCCCTAATTCTTGAGTCTTCAAGGCAAATCTCAAAGTGTATTGCAAAACAACAAAAAATGGGATCTGCTTTTTTCTTGAGAATTAGGTAGTTTTCTGCAGGTGCTCATTAGTATAGATATTTACGAAATGCTTAAAGAAAAAAATTTGAAGTATAGATTTGGAATTTCTCTAAACTTTATTGGGCAAAGGTCATCTACACTCAGCGTAAGTCCAATAGATGTCCTCAAAGTCAAATTCCAAAATCAAAACTGGAAGGTTTTGTTTAAAAAAATTAAAACTCTCCCTTAAGTTCTACTTTTCATGAATAGTGTGGCAAGATGAAGAATCCTTGAAGTCACTTTATGTAACCTATCAAAGTGAATTTTGGTACCTCAGGAAGATGTGCCCGCATCTTAGTGGGAACCAGAATAAAAATTCTACATATTGTGGCTTCTTTCTTATGTGTCCGTGAGGATTCTGGATTCATGATTTTGTTGCCCCGAGTTTGCAGACCTTTGTTGCAAAACAGTGGGTTTTGGCTCCACTTCAGTTACTCATTTGGTGGAGGACCTTGCTTAAGCGATTTCTTGATGATTGAGATTAGAAGCAGAAGAAAAGAGTTCTAGAGATGCCAGCAGGTTCCTCTGAGTACCTTTCATAGAGAAAGTATCCACACCACCTTAGTGGCTGAGTTGTTGGAGTCATATACAACATCACAAAACACAGATAATCTCTCCTACAAATTAAAAAAAATACAGCCTATAAGTATTGTCAGCTTAGTTATTTCTGTCTGTCTTAATCTTCACAAAACTTAAGGAGAATTTAAGAGAGCAGGTCAACCCATATGGAGTTAAATGACTTTTAAGAAATACAGTATCTAGTGAGTGTTGTTGAATGTCAATGTCGTTGGAAGGATTTTTTTGTTTCTTCCTATTTTCATAGGAAGCATACTAAAGAGGATGGCTGCTCTCTGCTCATTATGTAGATAAGTACTTCTTCTTGTGCATCCTTTAGGATTGTTTTTGCAGAGGAACTAACTTTAAAAAAAAAATCTGTCACTGAGGGCTTTATGAGGACATCCAGCTCAGCCGGTGGCTGAAGTGTGAGTCTATGCTCCTCCTCATCTTGTAAAAGGAGAAGGCAGAGGAAATGTGCAGGGGCTCGTTCTTTTCCACAAGCCTAAGAGACAGTATTTCCTGAACTGTAAATATAATAGGAAGTTTATGGTCACACTCACTTGGGGTTTGTTAGGGTTTCCATGGTCTAATTTCACAACATTATGCCAAGATTCCCTTTCTCTTGTGCACTTTCCCCTGCTGTATTGTTGGTGGCTCTGGGAGAGCAAGACAGAATTTTCTCCCAGAAACAGTCATGTTCATTTGTTGAGATCCAGAGATCTAAATAATCACATCCTAAAAGATGGCCTATTAAAGGGAAAAACAATCTTTTGAGCTTGACAGATGTCCTCAGTGTCTCCCCTGCCATGGGGATCTACCCATGGTTTGCCCACCTTGGAGAGGGCAGAGCATTTTGGGCTCCATCTCTTTGGCTTCTACGGGGGAATTCCCTTCTAGCCAATGACAAAGATATAAGAGGAGCTCCCAGGCAAGGCTGAGGGGGCCAACCTCCACTCCTGCCAGTATGGGAGCGGACCCACAGTCCTAGCCATTCTAAGTCCCAGCAGTGGAGGATCAGATAGGTTTGTTTTGTTTGGTGTTTTTCACAAAGAGACCTGTCCTTCTCCCACCAGATCCTCTCTCCACAAACCAGTCTTTTCAATAATAATATTTGTTATGAAGGTTATTAGGTAATTATTGTGATTTTGTGAAGCAGCCCTTGCTGGAGGTGAAGTCTGTCATCGCCTAACAAATGACGCTCGTGCAGTTCACTGCCGGGTTAAGTAAATGCAGAGAAGATAAATCTGCACACCCCAGGAATCGCCAGCAGAGCACGCTTTAGTACAAGTTCACAGTCAACTCGCCTGCCTGGGCCAGCTCTTCCAACAATTAGAGTTGCGTCTTTATTTTTAAATCAGAAAAAAAGTCTTCACTTCTTATTGCTGGCTTTCCCCCATCTTCTTTTTTCTTTTAGTTTTGGCAAGATTCTTTTCTACTCCAAATTTTCATTGTTAGTGGAATTACAAGTGATTTCCAGTTAATCTAGTTCCTATCTATGTGCTGACAAAAAGAAGTAAGAGGCTAATTTAACAGGAAATACAGTCACAAACACACAAAAATATCCAGCTCATCCTCTAATTCTAAAAGGCTCTGGCAGAAGCAGGGCATCCTGAGATCCTAAGGGGCCTCTTCCCCCTGAAAGAAGAAGCTCAGCTTTGTGTATCTTTGTGGTTAGTGCGTTACAACTGCGGGTCAAAAAGTTGAGGGTCAAAAGTTTACATTGTGCAGCACTCTTAGTCATCTGCCCAGACAGAGTTTGATGTCAATGTTAGAGCTGCGATCTTGACTATCAGCACAAAAGATAAAATGGCTCCGAGTGACGCGTGTATCACGGTATGGACTCCAGGTGAACCCTAGTGGCTGAATGACCTCAATTACGGAGGAAAGGATAGAAAATTCCTCTTTTCAAGAGTAATACATGCTGTATTTCATGTTGAATTATCGCTCCCATTCTGAAGGAATAGCAGCAGGTAAATAGGCATAGATTACTGAAACACCAACACTTTCGATGTTGGGGAACCAGGAGTAGTTTGTGGATTTGTCACAAGATAAAAGTGCTCAAAATTCAGTGGTGGGCCTTTAAGAAATAATGTAGCAAGTTTTCAATGTTCCATTATACCCTCAAAGGCAAGAGAAGAATGTAGTAAACCTCCTTAATTTGAAAAACAGAATTTAGATTGGCCAGAGTATTTTTTTCCTTTTAACACATATAATGACCCCTAAAATGTGCAAGAATAAGGCCAAATGCAGCCAGTTTTTGCAAAATATATTCTTAGCCATTGTCAAACACATAAAATACTTTTCCTGAAATTTAACCCACTGAATGCAAATAATTCTTGGAGCTAGGAAGGAGAGGGAAGGTAGTGGAAACCCTCAAGAAAGGAACAGAATTTCCACCACTACCACCAGTGAGAAAATATTGATTGGTGTAGGGAAAACATTCACATTGCTGAAATTGCTGAACATTTTTTGTTATAGTTATTGCTAAACCACAACTAAGTTTCAAATAAATGCTACAATCTACAAGTGACTAACCACAGAGAATGCAGAAAGGTGGAATCCATAAATTCCAGGCCACTTTGTAAGACCATCATGGTAGACTTCTGTTCTCCAGAAAATACTTTTTAAAAATACATATGGAATTGGGGGGAGGTGGGTAAGGAGAGATAGCAAGCTAAGGAGGAAGGTTGGGAGAGTAAAAGAAAAAAGGGAGTAGTATATTAAAGAAGCAGAATGGAACCATGAGTCATGTGTGAATTGCAACTGAACAGCTAAACAATATTTTATGGATCTAGATTAGCTTTAAGTGTTGCTGCCATTAAAATCTATTTTATGTGGAACATATTTTCCTTTTCTATGTATTGACCTTCAGGTGATCAGTGTAGGAAAACAGTGAGGAAAGAATATTTTACTGGGGTTTTCTTCCTTATTTTGGAGCTATTCCAACTACTCAGAATGCAGACTCTTGCAGGGATGTTTAAGATCATCCCCATATATTCATGTTGATTAGGTTTAATGGTGCCAGGCATGTTCAGTGGTGAAGTAAATATTTCCCAAACACTGCTTTCATGGAAGTAATTTGGTGCTTCTACTGGGCAATGTCTAAAGTTTATATTCTGGCCAGAGCTTAGAGCCAAATGGGGTTTTGCCAGATGAAATAGAAGAAAGGAAATAACTGTGGTGATTGCTGTTACAGCAGTGAACACATTACCACATCTGGGCTAGTGAAATAAAAAGTAAAAAAAATCCTCCCTCTCTCTTACAGAGATAATTATGTCTCTCTGAGAAAACCTTCTCACTGTATTTTTTGTTAAGATAGTGTAACACACCTTAAGAACATTTTAGCTTCAATATTCATAGATATCTCCAAGCTAGTCTTTAAAGCGAAAGAAAAAGATACTGGCAGAACTTACAGTGGTATTAGAAATCTCTATTCAGATTTTGATCTTTAGGCCTCTCCCACAATCCTGTTTAAAATTTATGTGAAATCATAAGATTAATTTCAGTCCTTATGCTTAGATTGTGTTCATCACTTTAAACAGCTACAAGGAAACTATCCCCAAACAATTAATTGATCAAATGTTTGGTAAAGTGTTGTTCCTCTACAAAGATGTCTAGGGTAAGTGAGGAGAAGCCCCTAAACGCCATCATCAGGCATTTTGAATTTCTGCCATTCTCCAGTTTGCTCCAGAGATACGACAGATAGAGAACAGTCTGGGTGATTCTGGCTCTAAAGAACAAAGGACAAATACAGTCAATACATTCCATAACGTTTACATTTCCTTTGCTTTTTCCCTTGGTTTTTCCTGAGAAGGAGTGACCGGGGCAAAGCACCCTGCTCTCTAAAAGACACTGTATAGACCTTTTAGAAGAGCAAAGTCCAAGGCTGAGGTGAACTTCAGGTCAGCGCGTCTAACAAATATGAAAATGTCGGCTGGTGAAGGGCGCGCCTTGTGATTTAACAAAGACTGTCAATGTGTAAGATTAATAAGAAACAAAATGCACACGGTGTCACTGTTCGGTCACTTTGAAACTTGGGACAGGGTTGCATTCAAGAGGGAAGGCTGTTCCAAATATATTCAAAATGATTCAAATCAGATTCAAACCAAGCTACAAACACTGCCTCCCTCTCGCCCTCCCTCTCTCTCTCTCAGACTCCCTTTGCTCCCCCCTTCATCTGGGATGTGAGGACACGATGAAAAGTTATTTCACTTAATGGGATTTTAAGAAAGCTTTTGTTGGGAATGTATGTTATCCCTCTACGTGGAAATGAGTGAATGTGCTCACCAATTTCCCAAGGAAAGGATGAAACTTTCACCTTGCTTGGGACTGGAGCCAGTTGGTGTGTGAAGGTTAGCTTGCTCCCTCTCTGCTCTATTTCAGAGCATCCCATCTTTTCTCGAGCAAGATGCTTCTGGTAAACTTCAGTTTGTTTTTTAATTGAGTTAGTATCTTCCTAGTTTTCCTTTGGTGTCTTGGATCTTACATGAAGGCAAGCGGTCTTTTCTGAAAGGTGTTTTTCAAAAGATTACTTGATTCAACGGAATTATGCTATGGCTTGCAAAGGGAGATTGTGGAAGGTTCAGAAAAGGTACTGAGATTGTTTATTATAGTCATAAATCTTGCAGTAAAATGTCAAAATGTCGGTGTGTGAGATAACACTTGGTGGTCCTGGCTCCGTTTGTGTTTATGATAGGAACCGCAAAGACAAGTTACAGGCCTTGGGGGAATTCTGTGTAAGCCCATCTTCCTAAAGTAATAGAACCACACAAAACACAGGCACAGTTAACTCCTTTAGCTTAACCATATACAAAACGGTGCCTGTATCTCCTTAATACTTAAAAATATAAACTCCATAGAAGGTTCTGAGGCTGAAAAACAGGAATGTTATGTTTCAGTGTCTGTAAATATTACACAGACATAGTTAAGACCCCAGTACTCAAAGCTGATGACATGAGGAGGGCAAGATTTCCTTGTCATGCGTTTTCTCCCCCTGAAGCTCAGAGGGCCCAGATTTCTAATACTGCTATATGTCTATATTGTTATACTCTATGTACATATTTTTTTCTCGCTAGGGAGAGATATTGGTTTAGGCAGCTATATTACAGGCTAGATCCCTCCCCCCAGTCTAGAAAGGATATCTAAAGATTACAGTCGGCGTTGATTTCTGTCTGACTCAGATTTCATTAAAAACAAAATTTTTCCAGAGGGCCTCACATCAATGGACAGCACTCTTCACATACGCCCAACATGGAAAACCTCTTTGTACCACTTCAGGGTATTTCCAGATTCCAGTCAGAAAGCTAACATGATCCCTTTTTAAACCTCTTTTCCTAAATTAGTTTAAAGATTAGTCCCATATAATAGGCTTTATGTGGCTAAGCATTAAATGACTATCCATCAAATGGATATATTCCAGCATTTAGTAATTCATGTGAGTACCAACCGATATAAATTAAGATAGAACTGACATTCTTTTTGAAGTGTCTCCAGGATTAGGCTATAACTTTCCTTGTCTGCGTTCCAGATTCAGTTGTGAGAAATCTGTTTATACTACTCTTTGACAAATCAACTAAGGTGCACCAGCTGAAATATCCTTGTTTTGCATGCCAATATGAAAGTTGTTTTTAGTATGGTGACTGTGCTAGTTTGCACCGCTTTAATCTACTCCGAAAAGCAGAGGACCTACTTGTGTTTATAAGTCAGAAAAGGGAAGACACACATTAAGAATAAGGTACCAGCATTTACTTCAAAGATCAACATTAGATGGAATTAGTAAGTAATTTATTTGTTAATAAGGCATAATTAGTTTAGCCATCAACTTTCAATTACCAAATGGCGGGCAACAGTTCCCTCTCCCTCCTTTCCGGAACTATTGATACCGTTAATATGCTAATTTTCAGCAATTCAGAAATTATAGACTGTCCTGTAAATATAACTCTAGACCCAGATACAGTCTGAGAAAGCAGCGTTCAGAAAAGAAAGCAAAATTCTTAGCTGGAAAAGACCTGCCTGCGATCAGACCCGACAAGGGCTTGTTGGGGGACTGTTCTAAAATAGGAAGTTGCTGGCTTCAAAGGTTTTCGTGGAGGCGCTTCGCCTATCCATTCTCATCTTTGGGCCAGTCTCTCACAGTCGCACCTAGTAAAAACAGACACATTTAGTTCTCGTGTCCACACCTCCATCAGATTAGATGCTATTAGGAAGGTTCCACTTTTTTTTTTTAAGGGAAAAAAGAGTCGATCTCTCAAAGAAGAAAATGAGAAAAAAAATACATAAAGTGTCCATCCGGTTATATTGGGGTGGCTTCGCTTTACATCCTTGTGTAGATTTCGCTAAGTTGCCCTCCCATCTCCCCATTCTTTGCGGCTCCTGCCAGGCTTCTCAAAGGAACGACTCTGGAGCAGACCAGCCCGCAGTGTGCGGGGAAGGAATCAACGGGTGAGAAAACGGGTGTGTTGGCCTCATTCGTTTTATTCCAGGGCCAGGATAAAAACCGGGATGTCCCTTGGTCTCCATGCCCTTCCCTTCCCAGCGGGCCTCGAACCATGGAGTACGCTCGGCCTGAGCTGGAGGTCAGCGCTGAGCCCCAGCTGCCTAGCTTCTCAGAGGAGTAGGCCAGAAGTAGGACCCGCAAGGGCCCGAGAGGACCCACAGCCAGCCAAGCTCCGAATTCCCACCAGGAATTCAAGTCAGTGGGGCTGGAGGACCGAAGCCCCAGCTCACTGCCCCCGCCCCGGGCGGGACAGCGACATCCATCACCCACCCGCGCGTTTCCTGATCCGGGTCCGCGCGCGCGGAGCGCCCATTGGTGGGGGCGTTGCACGTGGGGCGGGGCGGGGAGCGCGCGGGGCTGAGGCGAAAAGCGCGCGCGGGCGCGCGCGCCGGGGGGGGGAGGAGCGGCGCGAACTTTGGTGGTGGCGTCGACGGGAGGGGGAGGGGAGGGCACTTGACAGCGGGGGGAGGGGAAGGGCGCAGAGGAAAGGGGGATGGGAAGCGAGACGAGAGGGGGAGGGGCCTCCGCGAGCCCAGAAAAACGACAACGCGAGAAAAATTAGTATTTTTGCACTTCACAAATTAATGACCATGAGCTCGTTTTTGATAAACTCCAACTACATCGAGCCCAAGTTCCCTCCCTTCGAGGAGTACGCGCAGCACAGCGGCCCGGGCGGCGGAGACGGAGGCCCGGGCGGGGGGCCCGGCTACCAGCAGCCCCCGGCCCCCGCGACCCAGCACCTGCCGCCGCCACAGCCCCAGCTCCCTCACGCAGGCGACAGCCGCGAGACCCCCGCCTCCTACTACGCGCCGCGGGCCGCCCGCGAGCCCGCGTACCCCGCGGCCGCCCTCTACCCGGCGCCCGGGGCCGCGGACGCCGCCTACCCCTACGGCTACCGCGGCGGCGCCAGCCCCGGGCGGCCCCCGCAGCCCGAGCAGCCTCCGGCGCTCGCCAAGGGCCCGGCGCGCGGCCTGCACGCGAGCCACATCCCGCCGCAGCCTCCCCCGCAGCACCGCGCGGCGCCCCCCGCGCCCTCGAGGCGCTGCGAGGCCGCCCCCGCCACCCCGGGCGTCCCGGCAGGGGGCAGCGCCCCCGCGTGCCCGCTGCTGCTGGCGGACAAGAGCCCGCCGGGCCTGAAGGGCAGGGAGCCCGTGGTGTACCCCTGGATGAAGAAGATCCATGTCAGCGCCGGTACGTGGCGCCGCCGGGGAGGCGCGGGAGGGTGGGCTGGGGCCAGGCCCGGGTTCAGGGTCGGGCGGGGGTCTGGGAAGGGGGCCTCGGGAGGGGAGCCCCATCTGGCCCGGGCTGCTGTGGGGTGCGGGTGCCTGCGCGTCAGCCAGCAGCCTGATCCCAACGTGAGAACCCTTTTGTACCCAGGGTCCCTTTATCGGGAGATTTACGAGACGCCAAACTGTTAGGGCAGTAATTATAGCCCCCATAAATTTAATTGCCCTGGCAGAGGCTTCGGGCCATGTGTCTTTGAAGCTTTTCTTCAGCCCCAATGCCCAGCACCATTCTTTATGGCTCTCGGGTGTTTCCCGTTGTCAATAGCCTGTGAAACATTTTCTTTGCGGTTTTATGTATCTTGCGTGAACTTGGTGTCAGCTTATTATATAATGATGATGTCCAATTGCTCTTCCCCACCCTATCTTCTCTCTCCTCCTCCTTTCCCTCTCTTCCACTCCCACCTCCTTGGCCTTCTCCTTCGGGGCTCCGGGCACTCAGTCAACCCCAGTTATAACGGAGGAGAGCCTAAGCGCTCTCGAACCGCCTACACCCGGCAGCAGGTCTTGGAGCTGGAGAAGGAGTTCCATTTTAACCGATACCTGACCCGGCGGCGCCGCATCGAGATCGCCCACACACTCTGCCTGTCTGAACGCCAGGTCAAGATCTGGTTTCAGAACCGGAGAATGAAGTGGAAGAAAGATCACAAACTCCCCAACACCAAGATGCGATCCTCCAACCCAGCCTCTGCCCCAGCCTCTGCGGGCCCACCAGGGAAAGCACAAACTCCGAGCCCACACCCTCATCCCCACCCTCTCCCTGGTACCTCCACACCCATTCCCTCCTCCATATAATCTTCTAGACCCTAGTTCAATTTCTATCCTTTACCTGCTTTTCTCTTCTCCTACCCATTTCCCATCTACCCCTCACATCTCTCCACTGTAACAGACACCAAAATAAAACCCAACTTGGTGAAAAAGATAACCAAAAAGAAGACATTATCAATGGTAAGAGCATGTGCTGGTTGTCACCCAGGAGAGGATAATTGTTCAGGATGCTGTTTGGTGGAACAAGCTGCTGGCCTGAAGAAGGCTACTAGGTTTGGATACCTGAGAAGGACCACTTGGCATCAAATACATTTGAGATCTCTAAAGTCAGCGGGACACTGCATGCTGACTGGGGACATGTACATTTGTTGCAAGCAGAAGAAAACAAACCCTTTCCCATCTTCATAACCTTTCCCTCTTCCATTAAGGCAGCTCATACAAGCTTGTAATGAACTGAATAAATGAGTAGATACTGTGGACCTCGCAAGATTATTTAATTCTCAAAATGTGTAGACCTTGATGGTAGGTGTGACTGTTAGTTTCCCTTTCTTGCATTTATTTAAGATATTGTTATTGAGATATTGTTGTCTTATTCTGGGGAACTATCTCGGGGAGAAGGGAATGCATTTAGACCCATGTGCAACTGTACAAATTGTAATATGGCTGTATAGAAAGCCATGTGCTAAGAATAAACTTCATTTTAAAAAACCATTAAAAATCTAAGCAACAGATTTGCGTGTTTCCTAAGCTTTTCATTAAAAAATCAAAATCCTCTGGATTGAGGTGCTTGACCTTGCATGTAAAAACCTTGTAGATGGTTGAGCTGTGTTCACATGAATTCCGACTGCTCACATAATTTGTACAAGTGTGTGTGTGTTCAACTTGAGCTGAACTCTTGTCAAGCTTGACCCACTGTGGAAATGTTCCAAAGAGCAAGAAGGCTCTTGAGCTCTGAGAGGGCTCCTCTTCTTCCCAAACTTGGCCAGGCTTTCAGGCTTCAAGTCTCTGTAAGGCATAGGAACGTGTCCTTCCCTGCAATGAAAGGTGAAACCCTGTAGTGCAGTGGGCCCAGGAGTTTCTGCAGCTGTTCAACACACTGAACTCTGAGCACACTTGGAAAGAAGTGGTCCCTCTGGTATTTGTTGCACCTTCACACTTAATCTGCCTGTTTCCCTGGAGATAAAAAATAGTTTGTGCAAAAGGTTGAGGTTGCTTTTTGTTTCTTGGCTGATCTTGAGGGCCTCTTCACTAAGTACAGCTTGGGAATTTTTGCATGTTTGCTTCTCTCTCTCTCTCTCTTCTCTCTCTCTCTCTCTCTCTCTCTCTCTCTCCCCCTCTCTCCCTCCCCTCTCTCTCTGAAAGAAGAGCTTTCTAAGTAAAATACATTTTCCTAGTACACCCTCCAAAGTATCTTCTGAGGAAATAAAAAGCATAATGGCACCCAAAACACACCCCAAGCAAAGTAAACCTGGAAGAGTTTACTGTTGGAAGAAAGCCAAATTCTGAATTATGGTCACTTTTCTTAAATGCTTTGGAATCTTTCTGCTTACTTCCAGAAATCTAGATCAACATGGTAAACATAACTCATTCCTCAATTGCCATAACCCTAGTATTTTTATACTGATTTAAACTTGGTGCTTAAGGCAGAGAGTACACTGCAACAAGGTACAAAAAACAATGCATACCAACCCTAGAATATTAGAATTGTCAATCTGCCTTGAAAAAGTGCAGTTTTTAGGTCGGTAGTAATTTTAAGGGAGATGAGAGTGTGTGTTCACCTATCTCTGCAATATTAGGAATTTAAAACTCATTTTTCCATCATGGCAAAATGCTTGGCTAGTGTCAGTGCTGGTACCCCTTTCACCCCTGCTGCACAGCATGCGATAGAAGCTAGGGGGGCCCATTCTGTACCTACAACCAGATTTGAGAAAGGAGTGATGGGTGCTAGTCTGCAAGGGGTGAAGAATATTCAGGGATGAACAAATAACTGTCCCTCTCTATCTCTATCTCTATCTTTCAAATCAGGAAAAATCTGGCATAAAGTGCATTTTATAAGGTGTGAACGGGTGCCAGACATTTCTGGAGGCAATGCTACTGCTGCTGAAACTTATTAACCCTCCCCCTCTACACGCACTTGTAAAACGAAATTAAATCACGCTGAAAATAGCAATTTTCCCAGGAATCATTAATCACCTCATACAATAAATACTTCTTTGTAATTCAACAGCAATTCTGAAAGGCATTCTCTGGGAAAAGTCTGTGAAGGAGAGAGGGATCTTCTTGCAAATAATGTGGTCTCAGGCAAAGACATAGCATCTTGGCTATCTGCTCAAAAAAAAAAAAACACTTGGTGGAAAGTGAATGTCAAGCTGCAAAACCTCAAATGGCAGATTATCATCATTTAAGGTAAATTTTTATATTTCTCCTTTGTGGGGAAGGAAGGGTATGGGTAACATTCATTAGCTTGGAGCTGGAGGCAGTAGTATGGAAGTAAAGGGGATAATTTCTTTCTCTTTTATAGTCGATCCAGAAAAGGAAGAGAAAGGATCAAAACCATTTTTATGATATTCTAGAATAAAATGGCATTTTTGTTTAAAATGTATTGTTAAGGTATTGGTGAGCTTTATAAACCAAAATGATCAGAAACAATCCAAATGATTATGTCATTTCTTCACGACGTTTTGTCTGTTTCAGGTTTTGCCTTTAAGGGAGCTTGTAATAACAGTTTAGGAAATCTCACTTTGTGCTTCAAAATCACGCATTGTCTGCCCTTCGCTAGGGCAACCATAAGAGTTCACTGAGAGGACAAATTTTCTATCTCATTAGTTTTTTTTTTTTTAAGCAAACCTTACTAACCCCTCAAACCCTTGACCTTTAAAGACAGTATTTTGTGTAAGCTCTATATTTCTCCTACTACGATGACCCTCACACACGCTTTCCTGCTCTGCTTCATTTTATCCCTCCTTCTCTTTAAGACACACTCATCCGCTTTAGTCACAGAGATAAAAGTTTTGTCAACATCTGAAATCAACCTAAATCGGATTGCAGACACTTTAATGGTCACAGTTTGAATTAAGTACTTAACACTCTCCCCCTTGAAGAAAAATGGCACTTTACAGGCTTTCTTCCCTAGTTTTGCTGAAATCTACGATATACCCGGTGTTTTATTACAGCAGGAATTCAACTGTGACAGGCATAGTAGAGTACTTAATACCCAGGATGGAGCTCATTGGAAGATTACCTAGATATATGGGAGTGGGCCTGCTGCACAGTGTCTGCCTTTATATCCAGCTGCCCCAGGGTGCCCCATTCCCCCTACTCCTCACCCTTGTCCCCATGGGATGGGAATCACCCTATCTCCTAAGCCCCCCACCCCGCCCTCCCACAAACTTCCAAACTGTGCTGCCCTTCTCACTGCTGCCTGCCTTGTGGCACTGCCAACAAGAAACAGATCAGCAACTCTCTAAAATGAAATAAAAGCCCCAAAGAATAAATGTAGCAAATAGAAACCCAGGGCTTCCCTTTGAATGAGTAGGTTCTGTGCAGGCAGTAGGGTTAGGGTTAGTTAGTAGGTTCTGTGCAGGCATATCCTTGGTCTCTCCATTCCTAGGCACAGTCCTGCATTGAAGAACTTGAGCTCACCTTTCCTAACTGATGCTCCTAATACCTGTTCTCCTAATACACACTGCTCCAGGAATAAGTGCTTTGCACTTCAAAGGAAAAGCTCTGGAAACAATGGAGGGAGGAAGAGGAAGAGGTGAAGGAAGGAGAGGAGGTGGGGGAGGAAAGAGGGAAGGAAAAGGAAGAGGAGTTGTGTGTTCTGTCTCCTCGATAGCATCAAGTCATAAAACCATAAAACCATCTAGTCTGCAACTTCTGGCTTGGAACTTTGGCATCTCTTCTGAAGGCTCCAAGCTCATGAAGCACACCCTCTCCCCTTTCAGCCCAGCGCCCTCTCTCTAGAAATGCTTCCTAGAGCTGAAAGAGAATCCAAATTGAAAGACTGTCCAAGTTGAAAGAGACCAGGAAGCCATTTGGGTTCAATCTTCTCAGTTTTCATATAAGGAAACTGAGGCAGCTGAATATTCCACCTCCCACTGCTTCTTACATTAATGGGTGTGTAGGCTAAGAAGAGCCTTTGGTTTCACTGTGGAGATGGACGTGAAAAGCACGCAGTCGTTTTTTTCCCCAGCTGAAGCTATTCTTCTGAGAGAATGGGATACAGTATGTATCTGGGTTTAGCCTTGATGTGCATGGCTAGAGGTGCGTGTATCCCGAATTTAGAAGCATAAATTCTTATCCAGTGTACCATCAAAGCTGCTCTGGGAGATTATGTAACCAAACTGCCCTAGACTGGGCACTCAGACAGGTGGCTGACCACTGCTTTCAGGAGCTGATGGATGTCAGGGCGCTTTGAAGAGTAGTGGGCTCCCTACTGTCCACAATGTTCCTTGCCCCAGAATGACTAATTTGGTTATGTTCTCCCTGTAATTTCTTTGGCGGTTGCTTGCCTCATCAACATAGGGGTGAATGTGCTCCGGAGGCCTAGGGATCAAAAAAAACCAAACACAGACCCTGGTTGCAGCTGATAAAGGTGTACCGCCTGTTCAAGGGAGATATTGAAATTGTAATCTTTGAGGCCACGTGACTCATTAAATAATTAATGCGGATCGTCAAGAATGGATCGGAGTCGTCAGGGCCTCACTAGGAATGAATCTCTCAGAAGTGGGACTCCAACTTCCTATTTGATTTTTAAATATATGCACCCTCAGATTTATCTTCAAAGGCTTTTAACTCCTTCAGGAAGCTTCAGGAAGGCAGGAGAGAGCCCTTTGGTGAGAAGAACCAGAGCTGGTAGGCTCTGGGTGGGTCTTCGCGCTTTTCTGCAGGGTTTCTGTGAGTCCAGGGAGCGCGCTTTGTCGGGGGAAAACGTGAGTTTGGGCTCTTTTTTTTTTTTTTTTGTGGTCACATCCTGGCTTTGGTGATGAAGTGGGATGGATGCGCAGACAGTTGGTAATGTTCTGATTCACGCTGGGGGAGGCTGCAGAGATACCACAGGACGGGCGCGCGGCTTTGTTCAATTTTCCGGGCGTTCATAAATCAACCGCGCCTGGTGAGCGAGGGAGCTAGCGGACGCCAAAAACGCGGAGAGAGAGGCGATGGCGACGGCGGTGGCGGCCGCGGCGGCAGCCATTGCAGAGATAGAGACCTGGGCAACATCTCTGACTCATTAGTCTGAAGGATTTATGGGGAACAACAGCCACGAATATTAGACTTGGGGATAAGAAAATAGCGACAATAATAATAACATAATAATTACAGTACTCAGCCTGACTCGCGGTGGTGGCGGTGGCGGTGGCGGTGGCGGTGGATGGTAGCATAGTGGATCTTTCTGGGGTGAAACTGAGCCACAATGTGCAGAATGTCCCGCACAGCTCCCGGTCATACCAGGAGCTCTAAGGCTGGGGGCTCTTCCTTCCAAGACACAAAGGGCAAATTGGAAGACGGGAAAGGGGCCCAGCGTGGATTCTGAGTTGCAAGCAGGGATGGAAGTTAAAGGCTGCGGGCAGAGTTGGGCGGAAGGCAGTTATCAGTTTGCTGCCACTTGTTCAGCATGCTGGGGGCTCTGAAGCCAGGAGCCAGAGGACTTGTCAGCTATTTGGTAGACCCTCTCACATGGATGCAGGAAAGGCAGAAGAGGGCTGTTTTGGAGTAGGTGAGAGTCTGGGGGGTTACCTAGGTCTGGTTGAAGGGCTGGTGGATTCAGGGTTAGGACTGTAGAAATGATGCCCACAGAGTCCCAGCAGAACTCACCAATAGATTCTCCGCTCTTTCACCAGGGTCTGCTGCACCCAGAAAGTTGGCTGAGGGTACCAGGATCAGATTCGCTGATTAGATTGCCAGAGAGGGTTGCAAATATTATGAGGTGTGAGATTACAGCAGAATCATGGCATTTAGCCAGTTCCTGACTGCTACACAAGGCCAGGTAGGAGTAGGCCCCCTGATCCAGTATTTTTCAGTGACCTGTCCTAGTCTTGCCCAGTTTCCTGCAGCAGTAGCTGGCCTGCCAGCCCAGCAGGACCAAGAAGTGGCCTGCCGGCGCTTGAATGAACCAGAGGACAAAACCTCCCAAGACTACCTCCGGTCTGCATACTGAGAGTCTGATTCGCGCCAACAGAAATGAACGCTATTAGTGAGGTTTCGAGAGAGTCCGTGATTGAATGCTTCCAGACAAGGCTTCCCTTTGTTTGCAAAAGAAAATAAAGCATGCATTCACATTCCCCAAGTTGTGGTGCGTGAGGAGCCCTCCCAGCTGAGTCCGCACCACCAGCAGAGCCTCTTCTACCTTCTTCCTACGTTCCTCTGCCATCTAGTCCATTTTCTCCCCCACCCCTATAAAAGAAAGAAAAAGGAGAGTGTGGGTGCAGAGATGGAGTATGTATTTATTTTACAAAAATAAATCACCATCTTCAGGTCATTTGTAGACCGGAACATTTTGAGCTATGAGTGCCATCGCATGGACGAGTGCCCTGGCAACTCCTCCGTGTCCGCGTCACCCCCCCCCCCCCGGCCATCCTGGCCCCAAGCAGGCCACATTTCCAACTCGGGTCCTCCAACTCTCTTCCTTTGCAGCCACCGTTCACCCTCTGCTGTTTATTTGTCCACAGAGTGCCTGGACACAGGAAAAGAAGACTCCCTGTGCGCCTTGAGCTGGAAACAATTCCTGGTCCAGATTTAAACATCTTTGGAGGTAAGCAATGCGCCAGAACTCTTCTCGGCACAGACTTTGCACCAGGCAGTTAGGACGAGTTTGCCCTATGCAACCCCTGGCAACTACAGCGGGTTGAAAGAGATTCTGGTCAATATTTAACTTCAGAGGAGTTTTGGAGCTGGGTTACCTTCAGCCGCACGCCCGACATGCAGGGCTTTAGGCAGACAAAGAAAGATTCTGCCCCAAAGCCTGTACTGGGCAGGAGGAAAGCAGTTGCAGAAGCCAAAGATGGGGTCAGGGGAGGCAGAAGGGATGTGTTTGTTTTTTTCCTCCAAGTCCCAAACAAACCACTGCTTGGAACTGTCAGGCAAAAGCAAGTAGAGGCAACGGGTGTGGCCGCCGCTGCGTGGGCCGAGCTGCTTGTCCACTGAGGGGACTGCTGCATTCAGAAATAGTCACCAGTCTCAATTCTTGGTTGAGGAAACTTGCCTTATGGACTTGCACCTTACAGTTTCTCTTTTGCCTTTCCATGGAAGCAGAGAAGTTCCTGTATTTCCAATGTATAAGCCTTCACAAGTAGCAGGTCTTCTCCAGTCTTTCAACACGGCAGATCATGGTTCTTCCTATCGGAAAAGACCGGGTCTTCTTCTTTCTCAACGTTTTCCTTTCCTATTTAGAATAAGAGAAAACTCTTTAAAATTATTTTCAAGTTGTGGCATAATTTGTTCTGTTAGTTTGGGATGCAGGGCGGTAATTACTGTGGTTTATTACCTTGTAAAAGATCTATAAATTATGTGCCCATTTGGGGGAGGGGCTGCTGGCATAAGAAACTTGGTATAAAGGAATGAGTTTGTGCTGTTCTTTAGGGAATTACTTCTTTTAAAAAGTTTTTAGTTTTTTTTAAGTTTTGTATTTTGGTTTGTATTCCTTGTACCCAGGTCTTTCCTGAAATTTGTTTCCCAGATAGAAATCAAGTTGTTAATTAATTATAAACATGCTATTCAGTGATGCTTTAAGGCTGGTATGGTATTCTGACTACAATTATTATTTTATCAGATAGGAAGTAAACAGAGTAATAGTAACTGAGTTACTTTCTCAACTATTGTATGTCTGTTTATATCAAATATAGATGGGATATTTCAGGAGCTTGCAACTCAGTGTGCACAGATGATTTGCATCTCTGCAAATAGCAGAACAATTACAGGTATAAATAGCTTCAGGAGTTCAGGGCCATGTGTATAATATGATATATACATCCACTTGTGTCCAGAGAACATGGAGCCCATTTGTACTGCAATCCCACCCACAGGAAATATCTCATGTTAAACAATGATCTATCATCTAAACACACACACACACACACATGCGCGCACATGTGCACACATGCAAGCACAGTGAGCTCAGAGAACCTTACCTGACATTGAATAGAAAAAGCACTACAGTTAATAAAAATGTTAAGTGTACTTTTGATAGGGAAATCAGATTGCATTGTTTGAGTACAGATATCTAATCTGCCAACAGCCTTGCAAATATTGACTCACAGTGTATATCCTTGGATGCCTATTCCTTCCAAGGCAATTTTCCCCCTATCTTGGCTCTGGAGGCCTGGATCACAGCATGGGGGGTTCCCAGTCCTGACCAGCTTGGAGGCTAGAGTGAGTGGAGGGGGTTCTGGCTGGTGGGTTTTTATTTGTTTATTTTTTTGTTTTTGGTGCTGGGGATCGAACTCAGGGCCTTGTGCTTGCAAGACAAGCACTCTAATCACTGAGCTAAATCCCCAGTCCAAGCTGGTGGGTTTTTAAAAGGGCCATAGCTTTGCTCCAAGAAAATGGAATTCATAGGGGAGGGGAATGGGAAGAAAAGAAGCAACAAGATATGTCATGTGCAGGTACAAATCCTCTATGATGGATATTATCACTATGTACATCTAAAATGTACCGTTAAAATAAAATTTTTAAAAAAAGAAAATGGAATTCAGAATGGTGAAGAAAGACTCAGCTTGGGTTGTACAGTCCAAGATTAGTCTCAGGCAAGTTATTTTTCACCTCGAAAGTTAGAGTTCCTTTGACTTCCTCAGATTTTTCCCTTCTCATCCCACCAAATCACCCCATCCCATTTCCATCTCAAGCCTTTAATGTTAATTGTTAAACAGCAGTTGGAGCATTAACTTGGATGTTAAGAGGCATGGACCCCCAGCCTGGAGTTGGGATGCCTCTGGGCCTTGCTGGCATTAAGGCATTTCTCTGAAGCAGCACCAATGACTTCTACCATTGATTAATGGCCTCAAGAGTTTCAATTTGCTCAAAAGTGTTCTGAGAATTCTGAAAGGGCGCCCTTCTCATCTTATATTTGATACCTTTGTAGAAACTTGGGGGCTGGGTAGATGTTAGCAACTGGGGAATACTTCTCTTCCAGGTCATTTTCTAAGGTATCTGGAAAACTCAGTATGAATGATTGGAAGGGGACATAAGGAGCAATGGGAAAGAGAAGGAGTAGACTGAATCCTTGAGGAAAAGAGAATGCATTTTGGGAACCAGCCCCTAACCCTGTTCCCCATCTCCCAAATCAGAGAACAAGTTTTTACCTTTAGTCTAACTTTCCAGCCTCTGGCTTAGACCAGAGCTGGCAAAGTTCACATAGAGGTTTGCTTCCAGCTATTTACTAGGCAGAACATTATGGAAATACTACCAGCAGCTTAGGCCAACTTTTGCTTCCAAGAAGCTGTGTCCTTTTTTATTGTCCTTCTGAACTGGGCACCCCATGCTATATCCAGGTACCCTACTTAGGGGTTTAGATTCATATTAGAACCCTCTGTTCCCCTTCAGGGGAAGAGAAAAGGAGAGGAATCATCCTCAGTATCTGGCAATTGCTACTGTAAGTCCTCACATTTAGACATAGGCAGCTGAAAACTCACTCTCAAGGAACAAAAGGAAGTGGCATGAGGAGCCCGCTGTCCTTAGAACACTTAACATTCAGAAAATAATACTGAAAAGGGGGAACTTTTTAGACAGCTGGTGAACGAAATGAGTGAACAAAGTTACCAAGCAGAAGGTAGGAGTAGGGGTGCGTGGGTGGGTGTGGAGTCAATTTGTTTTAGCCAGGTTCTTCCTGAGCAGAATTGGTTCTGTTCAGTTTCTGCTGGTAGACAGAGTTTTCTTAGGGGAGGGCAGACAGACCCACCTGCTGAGAGGTTCCCAGGCTGCCTTATAGGTTAGCACAAGGGACATCAGGGAAGGTTGGTACTTTTTGTTCCTTCTTACAAAGGCAATTATTAGATCATTTCCCCTTACATTTTTCATCTTTAGAAACCTTTAATTTCATGTATCACTCAGCTATACATTGAGGGAATGCATGGGTATAGGCTTGGCCCAGAGCATTAGATCCCTCCAGATTTTACTAAACTCTGACCCACCACTCTTTAGCCCAGCACACCTTGTCTAGTGGGTTCCCACTGAGCAAAACCAACTGAACTCAGAGGAGAAGCTTTAACATTTGTCAGGTAATTACAGACCTTTTTGGTTTCTCCAGTGTACTGCATGGGCATTAGCTAACTTGTACAATGGCAGGCTGCTGACCAGGCCAATCATTTGTGGGCCTAACTCTTGCCTTTTCACACTCTGGCCTCTGGGCCAGAGGTGACTGGGGGACTTGGGTGTACTGGATTCAGCTCATCCAAGGATAGGAAGTCCCTTATGGGAAAGTTAACTACTATAGAGTCTAATATAGGCAGCATGGCTGTTTCCTTATGTTTTGGTGTAGATGTAAAAAAATATAAGTGGAAACCAGCCCCCTTGTGTGGAATGTGTGTGAGAGGGGGTTTCCCCCAGCATCCTAGTACTCAGAACTCTTACAGAGTACTGGACAAGGTCACCCACTTCCCCTCCCACAAAGCCAAATGCTCTGCTTGGAAATCTGGTTCCTTCAGTGATTCCGTATTTCAAATAAAAGGATTTAAGTTGACATATGACCACGTGAGCACATAATACAGCATATTATTGTAGCATTTGGAGCGGAGACTCAGGCAGGCTTCGCCTGTGATTACGTTTTCTAGATTCTCTACAGAGCGAGAGCTTTTTTCCCCCACCCCCACGCACCCACCTCCTCCTTCTCCTTCCCCTTCTGCAGAGAGCACTCTTAGAGCGGGTTGCACTCTTCAGCGCTCATGAAGCAGTTCTGAGCAAGCTAGCCAGCCGATGGGACTGGAGGCCACACCGGGAGGATGGAATTTGTTTTAAGGTATTTCCGCTGATTGTTCATATCTACAGTGAGTTATAGCTGTGAGAGACAAAGGTCAAGCAAGGAGACCCGGGCTCATGGACAGGACCCTCAGCCTTTCTCTTCCTTTGTTTCTCATTTAGAACTGAAACCATTTAAAGGATTTCCAGAGTGCCTCAGACTCTGAATTTAATTCCCTGAAAAGTATTGCAGAGTGTAAAGGAGGAGGCACTTAGGGATTACTAGGTGGGCCCATAGTCTTCAGTGCAAGGGTGGCTTTGTCCACTGTAGCAGGCAAGGCTGGAGTCCCAGGAGCTGAGACCCAGAAGAGGGAAGATCCTGAAGGGCCGGCGGCTGCAGCAGCTGCCGGCGTTGGCTGAGGTGGATGTGGCCAGCGCCACTCGAAGAGCAAGACCTCATGGAAGGGATGGAGGCTGGTGGCTGAGAAGGGGAATCTCTCCAGGGTTAGCTGTGTTTGCCTGTTGGGATGGAGGGTTTGGGCTGACCTGGGCAGCCTAAGCAGATGGGAGAAGAAAATCGATGAGAGAAATGTGCAGATGTGCTGCCATTTTATTGATGATGCTTCCAGCCACTTTATTCAGTGCTAAGTTGCAGGACATACTTCCCGCGCACATGACCGGACCTAAGGCGCCGACCCGGAGGGCGAGCCATTGTTTCCCTGAGCACCATCTGCCTGAGAGAGATGGAGGACAGCTCAGAACTAGGAGAGGCTTGGGGTGGTGGTGAGGGAGTTTATTACCTGGATCCTGGGTTATTTTTGAATTTAGAAGGGTGCAGGGGCTAGGTTTGGGTTTCATCAGTGTGCTGGGGGCTCCCCGTATCCCCCTAACCCAGCTTGCAGAATTCAAGAACTGACCGTGCACCCTGGGTTGGAGGAAAGGCTGGAGACAGAGTCCTGAGGAAGCAGAGGCAGACATCTCTCTTGTTTTAGAGTCCCAGAAACAGAGCAGCAGCCAGGATGCAGGAAGAAGAGAGCTAAATTGTAAGCTTCTAAATTACTGGGAAAGCCTGGACTAATTGGGCTTTGGGGACCCCACAGTCCGGGGAAGAGTAGAAATTCCTTGGAAAGGTAAAGGAAATTCCTGTTTTTCTCTGCTCATGGAGCAGGGAAAAGGGTGCTTACAAGGAGTTAGAAATTTAATTTGCCTCTTCGACTTTTTAAAGAAAATCTTATTTCTTTCTTTACTTAAAAAAAATTAAGTCAGGCTTCCCCTTTTTAAGTGAGATTTACTTCTCAGAATGGAAGAGCTCATTCTGCCCTCCCCGAGCCGACCTCCGGGATAACCATGTTTAACCGAGGCCATTTCAAGTGCTCTAAAACACCCTTTGGAAATAAAATGTAAGCTTTAATTGCTGTTCAATTACTTGTCAGCATTTCATATGATTTATGACCCAGTTCTGGCACATTTTTGACCCAGTTAAAGACTCATAAATAATATAGTTTCACTAGAAAGAATGGGAAAGGGAATAGAGGTTTGTTAGAGGCATCTTTTTATTGTCACTTCACTGCCAGCTGCTTGAATAAATATCTAGTGATGGACTCTCTGAGCTGGTTCTTTACCAAAGCATGCACAGTGAGACGCCAGTAGCTACTTTTGTAGAGCACAGGTTAGTTTTTCCTCCCAGGAAAGATCTAAAGCCACTCCATAATAGCTAAAGCCAGTCCTCTTCTACCCTCAAAATTCCAGCCTCCTCTCACAGGCAAGTATATTTTCTCAGTAATTTGCCTCCTTGTTTGGGATTTCAATGCCTGTTCTTGCCAATAATTACCCCTCACCTTCCTCCCTGGCTGTACAGATGGTCTTGGAGCTCTGATGCCCTCTCAGAGATATGCAGAACACCCTCTTGATGGTAGAAAGGTACCACCAGGCATCTTTGCTGCTCCAAATATTCTTCTACTGCTGAGAAACTTTTCTTCTAGTCTCCTTGGGTAAGAGATCAGGAAATGTGAGGACCTGAGGAAGTTGGGGGACCCACGGGGTCCTCTCAGCAAAGAAAGGTTTGGTGGGTTTGGAAGAGCCGGGTGAACTGCTGTGATATTTGCCTAGAAAGGACACAGCTGCAGTGGGTAATGTCTGGAGGTAGAAATCAACAAGCGTATTTTCTCTTAAAAAACAATAACCAACCAACAAAAACCTTCTGCCATTATAAATTATATTTTAATCATCTCGTCTGCATTTGCTCCAAAGCCAGTCCTTTGGATTTCAGCAGAGTCATGAGGCAGGAGCACTGGCAATCTTTGTGCCGAGACGCCAGACCTTGGACTGGAAGTCTGAGCCCCACTTCTGCCCGTGGGGCCCGAAGCCCAGAAGACATCTAGTTGGGAGAGGGCTGAGGCCTGGCCCGAGATAAGCTCCGGCCCTAGATCTCCCTCGGCTCCTCCGGTCCAATCCCCGAGGTTTGCCCAGTTTGGTCTTGGCTCTCTTAAAAGGTATGCGCTCCAGGAGCCCCAGCCCTTGCTTGGGTATCCTCCGCCCAGATGATCCCTTCCCCGGGGCAGGTTCTCACGTAGAGCCGGCCTTCCCTGCAGCTGGGTTAGTTGAGAAGGCGGCGAGAGTCGTGTCAGCAGTTTGGAGGAGAAAGTGCGGGTTGATTATTGACCCACGCCTTCTTTCTTCAAATGCCACATCCGACCCGGCAGGTTTGAAGAGAAAATGCCGCCCAGCGGATTTTTGCGGCTGGCTCTCACCTCCTACGTGGCTTGGTTCCCCCTTTCAAGTTGTGTCGCCGCAATATGCCATAAGGAACAAGTGTTTGCTGTTTTGTGCTCTGTTTACAGCTTTGGGGCGCCGAGTCATAAATCTTGCCCAGCCATAAATGACAAAAACCATTGGTATGCATGAGGCCACCCTGGCCCAAAGTGTTTTTTGATTTCTCCCTTTTCCCCTGGCTTTGTTTTTGCTCTAAGGTGACACTTTGGCTCCCTGACAGTTTAAACATACTACTTATATTTTTAACACCTTCCTTTGGGAAGGACCCGCCACTGTGGACGCCTTGGAATTCCAGGAAAGCTCCCTTTCTCTTTCAGTTGCATTTGCGCTGTTCCAGAGTTTGCTTCAGAACCTGGGGAGTTGAGGGAGGTTTTGGAGGAATACCATCCTCTTTAAAGTTATGGCATAAGACCAGGCAAGCTCGGGCCTCTCCTCTGCTCAAGGAGGCCAGTCCACTAGTTAGGGTGGAAATATCGTGGATGGCCGTTTGTGCTGGGGTCAAAGTTTTCTCTGTCTTTCCCGTGGACGAGCCGCGTGTCTGCACTGTGGAATGGGCACAGGGGAGCTGGAGACCCAGTATTTTAGACACTCTTCTGCGTGCCTGAGTCCAGAAAGCTCATTTTACTGCTGTGACAAAGTGTGCATGTCCCTCAGCACACTTTCCTCCTGGCTGCCAGGATATCACTAGTTTCGGCCTGAAAATACAACCAACGACAGTCCAGCTGGCTTTTGGGGAAGTCTCTGGAGAAAGGCCCTATTCCAGTAACCCAGAGATTGGGAGTGGCAGGTGAAGTAAGCTGCCCAAAATCTGGGGAACTCATTTCTGGTTCTCTTTTCCCTTGTCCCACAGCCGCTAGTGCCCAAGGCCGAGGCTTGCGTGGTTTCTCAAACGGATTCCTAAGGAATAGAGCCCAGCGAGAGAGCCCCTTTGTGAGAGCCGTTTGTCCTCATTAGCATAATTTTCCTGGACTTTAGTGACGCCTAGGAGCGAGGGGAGGGAGGGCGCTGGGGGTGGAGAAGCCGCCCTCCTCCCGCCGCCGCCGAGCCCCCTCTCTCCCCGCGGTCCCTCCCCTCACCTCTGCCCCATCCCCCACGCCGGCCCGCGCTTCCCGGCCATCTCGGCCTCCCCCCGCCCGCCCCAGCACCCCCATCGCACCCCGACCAGACGCTGCTCCGCGTGTAATATTCATAAGAAACATACCCAAGTCGGTGCCACTAGCCCAGGCAGAGCCCGCGCCGCGCCAGCGCTATCTCCGGGCAGCGGCTGCTGCCCTCGGGAAGGGCAGGGGCGGGGGTGTGGGGGAGGGGAGGGTGGGTGGGTGGGGTGGGTGGGAGGGGGGGTCCGAGCAGCCCCAGTCAGCCCCGGGCGAGCCGTGCCGGAGCAGCGAGGCGACCACGCTCTGCGCGGCGGCGTCCGGGCCTCGGGGTCTCCCGCCCGCCCGCCGTCTTGGCCGATGTGAGGGTCGGTCCCTGTCCCGCGCAGAGGGGACCCGGCCGGGCCGCGGAGCCGGGCTGGGGGCCGGAGCCCGAGCCTGAGCCTGCGCTCCCGTCGCTCGTCAGAAGTTAAGGTAAGCAGGGCCACAACCGGCCGCTCTCAGCGCTGAATGGCGGAGTTTACGTCTCGGTGATTTATGGCTGCAGACTTAAATCTCGGTTCAAGAAGAGTTCACAAGCCGGAGCTTCCTTCCCGGCAGTGACTGATACCCTTACACTTCGAGTTCAGGCCGTGTTCCCATCCCCACCCCCACCCTTCGCTCCCCCCCCCCCAGCCCAGCCTCAACTTTTCTGGGTCCGGTGGGAGGGAGGTGTGGACTAGGGGCGCAAGGGGCTCGGAAGTCCAGCTCAAAGTCGGGGTGAGAGCTAGCTTGCGGAAGGGGAGGGAGTGGAAAGAGGGAGAGGGGTCCGGAGCGAGGAGGTCGAATTTGGGCACACCTTTAAGAGAGACAATAGGGGTTGCTTCTGGCACTGGCTTTAGCTTCTTCCACTCTTTCAGCTTTTGCACCTGGGGATTATTGTCCAGAAACACATCTTTGCCCAAACAATCTCCCTCCACCCCCAGCTTTTGGTTGGGGATGTAAAGCAAAGTTTCCCGGCTGGCGAATCTCCAACTTCTTTACTAGATTGCAAACTTTGGGGGCTAGTTGTGGGGGAATTGTGTGAGCTCCAAGGTGATTGCAGCCCCCAGACAATAGAAAGGATTTTAGTGGAATCTCTGAGTTGAATTCACATTTAAGGCTTATGGGGCTGTTGTATGCTTTTTAAAGATATTTTTGTTATTCTACAATGCAATGCACAACTTGATGAAAAGGTTTAAGTAAGCAGGGGGCTGGTATAGCCTGTGACAATAGATTGCCAAGTCACTAGAAATGTTGCATGTTCAAAATCAAGTTAATTTTGTTGTATCTAATATCTTGCTGTTCAAGTGTCTAGAGTAATTTTCTCAACCTGACCTTTTATTTTATACAGTATAAGTTTAGTATATAAAAAATTTATAATGGCAGATATTAACCCCGAAAAATGTTATTCTTTGTTTGTTTTTGTTTGTTTGTTTTTTGGTGCTGGGGGGGTAATGGAACTCAGGGCCTTGCACTTGCTAGGGAAGGGCTCTACCACTGAGCTAAATCCCCAACCCCAACACTGCTAAATGTAATAGGAACTGTTTTCGGTGGAAGAACAGGAAACTGAGACATCAAATTGCTATTCGATTTTAAATTTGATTTTATACTATCTTTTATTTGCTTTCCATCTTAGTATCTGTACCTTCCTATCTAGCTCTAAAAGATAAACAATACTCCGGGGCTTATGATCATGCACAGTAACTCTGAAAAAGGGATGCTCTATTTTTAATTGATGTTCTGGAAAATTAATTGTGGTTGTTTTCCAGATGTTAGTCTGATTGTTGGTTTAATAATGAAATCTACAAGAGTACATTATTAAAAACAAAATTATAATCATCCACTGGTAAATGCTTATTACATTATTTTTTATAGCTAACATTGGCTATTCCTGGGAAACTTGAATAACTCCGAAACTCAACATACATAGAACATGAGGCTTAAACCATTTCCTTCAGGAATTTGCCCTTACAATTTTCTTAATGATCAGAGGAAGTAACATTCTGAGTGTGTGTGTGTGAGAATATATGAAATTCTCATGTAACTTTTTTGTTGTTGTTGTTGAGAACTAGAGACTGGTCATGCAAAGGCTGAAAACAAAAGAAAAGAGACTTCACTTCTACAAACTTTCCAAATAAAAGAAGGTTGAGAAGGTTTTCAATTGCTTTTTAGATTTTCAGTGTTATCCTTTACTTGGTGTTTCTGAAGCAGGTAAATAGGCAAATTACAAATATCAACAACAGCAGCACACAGAGATCAGGGAACTCTGGCAGGATTTTATGGCTTGTGCTTCCATGCCTTGTCCGGAGCCAAATGACCCCCATACATCAAATTACACAGCAGTTTGTAAGACAGAACCTATTATCGTTACGTTGGAAAGAGAGTTCAAGCCGTGGTCATGGAGATGAACGCTGGTTTTTCAGGTTCCTGGTGGGTTGTTTTTTTTTCCCTCTAATCCATCATGTTTTAACAGGTAGAATTTGATAGTTGCCCTGAATAACAGCACCTCAGAAAGTCCAAGTCAGAAGGGTCTGGGAACCTCCTATAACTGGGGAAAAGACATGGGGTGGCTTGCTGTGAAGCACCTGAGAAATAGGGGGAGCAAAAGGGCAGAGAACTACCCAAAGTTTGAGTTGCAACTTGCTGGATGGGAGTGTTGTTGGTCCCCTCAAAACACACACACACACACACACACACACACACACACACACACACAGAGCTTGTGTTCTGCCCAGTTTTCTCGTCCCTCTTTTTGGCGATAAGGATCTCATTTGGAGGAGGTGGACCCTAACCCTGAATAGGAATAGACATTACTGTCTAACAAGCTCAACTCCTGAAGTCCAGCACGACCTAATAGGGTAATTACCTAAAAAAAAAATTATGCAAACCTCTCTCGAGAGCAGGAAGGTCCAAAAGAGAGCTTAATGAGACATCGCCCCATCCCAGTGCTCTTTTGGCAGTTATTAGTCTTAAAGCGGGGATTGGAGAAAAAAACTGGTGACCCAGGCTCCTTGCCAGTTCCCCGAGATCCACAGAGAGGAGAGTCTCATGCTCTGGATGATGCCAAGGAGTGGAGACGGAAGAATAACCATGTTTCTTCTTCCTTGGAAAAGAAAGATCCCAACCTTGCTCTCTCTAGCCTACCAGGCCTTTCTCCCTTTGGACCTCGGCTCCAGAGACTCGGCTTCCAGCCCTCACTCATTCTCCTCTCTCCCCGGAAAATCCCCCAATTCCAGACGCAAGTTAAGCAAATATTTGTAGCTGCCAGTAAATTCCAGCGGCTTTTTATAGCGCGGCTCCCTGCGCCCGGGGCCAAGTCGTGCTGCTAAATATTGCTGACCACTTTTTCTTTTATGGCTTTCATGTCACTTAGCTATTGAGAGTAAGATGGATTTGCACTGAGCCTTCACCGCGCGGCGCTTCTCCCCCACCCCAGGTCTGCGCGGGGCGGCCATTGGCGGCGGAGCGTCACGTGACCGCGGGGGCGTGCCAATGTGCGCCCTCACGGGTGTCAAGCCCCTGTCAGAGTGTGCGATCAAGAGCCTGAAACAACGCAATGCAAAAAGCGACCTACTACGACAGCTCAGCGATCTACGGTGGCTACCCCTACCAGGCAGCCAACGGGTTCGCTTATAATGCCAGTCACCAGCCCTATGCGGCGTCCGCCGCTCTGGGAGCGGATGGCGAGTACCACCGACCGGCCTGTTCACTTCAGTCACCCGCCAGCGCGGGGGGCCACCCCAAGGCACATGAGCTGAGCGAAGCGTGTCTACGCACCTTGAGCGCCCCGCCCAGCCAGCCCCCAGGTCTAGGCGACCCACCCCTGCCCCCACCGCCGCCCCAGGCCGCACCACCGGCCCCACAGCCACCCCAGCCTCCACCGCAGCCCTCTGCGCCCACCCCTGCAGGCCCTCCGCCCCCCTCTTCTGTTTCCCCTCCTCAGAATGCCAGCAACAATCCCACCCCAGCCAGCGCAGCCAAGAGCCCCCTGCTCAACTCGCCCACCGTGGCCAAACAAATCTTCCCCTGGATGAAAGAGTCAAGGCAAAACACAAAGCAGAAAACCAGCGGCTCCAGCTCAGGTAAAGGGGTACTTTCTGAAGGAGGGTCCTCTGACTTGGCTGCAGGCTCCAAGACCTAACCACAGCAGCACAGTTTGGGAGCACTGGAACATTTCTAGGAATTCATACCCCCCCATAAAAAAGGTTTTCAGGATCTTTGCACCTTAGAGAGATAAGGCCTTTGTGCACCAAGAAACTCCAGAGACCTGATGAGTCTCTCTGGACCTCTCCAAGGATAAGCACAGCCTAGTGGAGTTGGGAGTCCCTGCTTATTTCACTCCTGAACTTGTGATCTCTAGACAGAACCATCTTGAACTCCACCCCCTCTTTTAGCACAGCACCTTTTTCTAATGAAATAGTGATATCCTCCCCATACTGAAACATGCAGAGTAAAAGCAGCCCCAATCACCCTCCAAGTCAGAATCCATGCTTTGTCTATCATCAGAGCCAATTTTTGCTCCAGCAGATGGAGTGGCTGCCTTACCTCCGGGAAGGCTTTGCTCGGACTTAGTACAATGAAATCAGCCTGGGATGGGGGGCAGGTTGGCTTGTCATCCTAATGGGAACCACATGGGCTTCCTGGAACTGGACTGTAGCCGAGGAAAGGCCCCTGGGCCTTTTCCTACCATCTAAGTTACCTTTGCCCCTGTCTTTTCCAGTTGCCAATGCTCTGCTCTGAGTCTGAGCATCTGGGCCCTCCTGAGCCGGGACTGGGGAAAGGGATGTAGGCGGGCACAAGAGTGGCGGGCAAAGGTTTGGCAAGCTGCTGGTTGACCTGAGGAACTCTAGTGAATAGGGCCCTTTTAAGGGGCTAGGTCTCCCCAACAGAAATGAGTATCTTCAATGGGCTCTCTTCCTTTGGCCAGAAAAGGCCTTCCTGTTTGGGGTTTCCACTCTACTTATCTCCTGCGGGTAGATTTTTAAATTGGCAAGTGGAAACTGTTACCTAATCAATCAAGACAGGGAGGAAAAGAAGGTTTGAGTGTGTGCCTTAGGTGACCCACATTTTAGTTATTGTGAAGAGAATAAAGACGTGAGATCTGGCCACAGGAAGCATCTCGTCTAATGGGTCTAGAGAACCAGTAAATGAGTGAAAAAGCGAGTAACTCCAGAAAGAAAATATAGACTAGGAAGGCAAACTGGGGGTTCTGTTTTTCTATTCTTTCCCCCTTGGAGAAGCCTATAATTTGCTCTTTAGCTGAATGAAGTACTAGCTACTTATACTGTTTTCTCATCCGGGCTACAGGACTGCACCCAGTTCTTACTCCTCTCTGGGCCCTGACAGCAGGAGAGATCTGTGGGGTCTAGAGAAAGGAGGGGCCAGACCGGGTCGGGAGTGGGGCGGGGCTGCGGGCAGCTCCTGACGCCATTCTTCCTCTCTGTCCTGCCAGGCGAGAGCTGCGCTGGTGACAAGAGCCCGCCTGGGCAGGCTTCGTCCAAGCGCGCGCGCACGGCCTACACGAGCGCTCAGCTGGTGGAGCTGGAGAAGGAGTTTCACTTCAACCGCTACCTGTGCCGCCCTCGCCGCGTGGAGATGGCCAACCTGCTGAACCTCACCGAGCGCCAGATCAAGATCTGGTTCCAGAACCGCCGCATGAAATACAAGAAGGATCAAAAGGGCAAGGGCATGCTGACGTCATCTGGGGGCCAGTCCCCAAGTCGCAGCCCCGTTCCCCCCGGCACGGGCAGCTACCTGAACTCTATGCATTCGCTGGTCAACAGCGTCCCATATGAGCCCCAGTCGCCCCCGCCTTTCTCCAAGCCTCCCCAAGGCACCTATGGGCTCCCTCCCACCTCCTACCCCGCGCCCCTGCCCAGCTGCGCGCCCCCACCTCCCCCACAGAAGCGCTATGCGACGGCGGGGACGAGCGCAGGAGGCACCCCCGACTATGACCCGCACGCTCATGGCCTGCAGGGCAACGGCAGCTATGGGACCCCACACTTACAGGGAAGCCCCGTCTTCGTGGGGGGCAGCTATGTGGAGCCCATGAGCAACTCTGGGCCGGCAATCTTTGGCCTAACTCACCTCCCCCACGCTTCCTCGGCCGCCATGGACTACGGGGGCGCCGGGCCGCTGGGCAGCGGTCACCACCACGGGCCAGGGCCAGGGGAGCCTCATCCCACCTACACGGACCTTACAGCCCACCATCCTTCTCAGGGAAGAATTCAGGAAGCGCCCAAGCTCACCCACCTGTGATGGTGGGCTCGGGACTGCGTGCCAGGAGAGTGCCCCTTCCCCGCCCTTCCTTTTCTTTTTCTTTCTTGTTTTAGGTTCTTCCTGCCCCTCCCTTCCCCCCTTCCCCGTTTTGTTCTCTTTGGTAATGCGTTTTTATAGTTTATGTGACGTAGCAATCTTGGTTGCTGGAATGGCTGTATCAGTAGCGATATTTATCTCTTCCCGCCCCTCACTCCGCCGCTGGCCCTGCACCCTTTACCTTCTCCACTTTTTGCTCAGAAACAGGGTATATGAACAAATTTTCTAGTCGAGTTTTCAGTGTGAATTTGTTCGAACTTTATGACTCCCGAGGGGAAGCAATTTTTTTTAACTTTTAGTTTTTTAAATTGCACTTCTTGTAAAGAGCGAGAAAAAAAATCAAAGGCGCTTTGAAACAGGGGACCCCTGTACAAGGATGATTAAGTGTACGTCTTTCCGTGTGTGTATGCTGGTGAACAGTCAGATTTATTTATATTTTTTTTGCAAGCATTGAATAGTCTAAGTTTTAAATATTATTTATCCCCATCCGTTCGTATTTATATTAAAGAAATTCTGTACCCTGGTTGTTCAGAAGGTTTCTTGGGCCTTTTGTTCAATAGTGTATTGGCGCACATATAAAATTTTTTATTTGAAAGGGAAATATAATTCCTTTATAAAAATGGTAATGATGCAATAAAACAAGAGAGGATCCAGCGTTTGAAAACAGTGACTTAGGTTTGTAACATCCGGCAAAAATGAAAAAAAAAACTGTAAACGAGAAAAATGCTAGATTTGTTTTGAGAGTTCTACATTCCTTGCTGCTCACATTCTGAGAAACAAAACAAAAAATAAAGTTTTTATTCTGATTAATATCCGTGCTCAAAAAGGGTTCTTTGGCTGAAGATGTGGTCTGCGTGGAATTCAGGCAGAGGCGAGCTGGCCGAGTAGGCCGCGGCAGGCAGCCCTGGGACTGCGGAGCCGGGCCTGGCCAGGAGGCTCTCCTGGAAGTTCCGCCAATTCTCGGGAAGAAGCTGAGGTTCCGGCAGCGGCAGCCCTGGAAACGCCGCCCGGCCGGCCCGCTGGGCAGCCTGGTTCCCAGCTGCTGCGGAGGCAGGCGGAGGGCGCTTGCAAGGGCAGCGGAGTTCAGTGTTCCGCAGAAACAAAGAGCTGGGCTCGAGGCGCGGCGCGGGGGGGCGCACAGGTGCCCGCAGCCCCGCGGAGAGAGAGTGCTGTGCGGTCCTCTCCTCCACGCTCGTCCTCCGTTCTCAGCCGACCAGCCTACGCCAGAGCTCTGGAGACTGAGGAATCTCCAGCCGCCCGGAGGATGCTGAGCACTGTCCACAATCAATCGGATTCCTGGTCGCCTTCTCTGATGCTTCTCGGTCCATTATCATGCCAGGATAAAAGAATCTGTCTTAAAATCACCACGCAGAGCCGAAGGGACTGAACTTTCCCAAGTCTCCAGCAAAAGGAAGGCTGAGTTCTGTAATCTCCCTGAGCTCTTGCTTGGACTGCGTGTATCCCCGCATCAGTTTCCTCCTGAAATTTAGCGGTTGCCACTCTCTTAGTTTATTTCCTCTCCTTCCCTCCCAGCTTTCTTTTTATGGCCCCAGGGGGAGGGGGAGAGAGAAAGGAGATTGGAATCTTTCTAATAAAAACGCAATTGTATAAGTACTTCTTTCATTTGATGCTACAGGAGCGAAATACTACATTTCCATTCCTGGATTTAAGACAGGGTTGCTTACTGACTGGCTGGCAGAGGCAAAGGCAGTCACAATGGCAATTATTTCCATCTTCAGATTAAAGAATTACTCAGAGAAGGAACCAAATTCAGAAAATGCAAACCTCAGAGCTGCATCCCCATCATCGCCCCCCTCAGAACTGGAAGCAAGGAACCACCTGCATTTGGGGGATCAGGAGCATCTGAAAGAAATTAAGCCCCCATCCTCCCTGGATTGAATCTTTCAGAGGCAGAAGTGAAATGTCGCCATTTTGTTTGCAATCCAAAATATTAATCATCACAGCCTCTACGCCCCCCGATCCCCAGAAGCTCCCTCAGAGGATCCTTAGAAGCAGGCACAGAAGCCATTTCTGGGTACCTGCTGCATCTGAAATGAGCTGCTTTTAGGGGAACCCCACGTTTTAAGAAAAAGAAAAAGGATCCAAGGAGGATACAAAGGCAAGCAGCTGCAGAGAGCTGGGTGTTTCTGTCACACCCAGAGGTGCTTTCCCACATTTGTTCTGCTGTTCCTGATGTGTTTTCTCTTCAAAGAGTTTGGCCTGTGGAGGAAATGGATTTACTTCCTTCACCCCAATCTCCCTCCAAAATATGGTGCCCATCAGAGGATGGAAAACAGGTCTTTGTGAGAACTGGAGCTTCTGCCTTTGGGTCATTCATACTGCGCAGATATAGAAGTCTTCTTTTTAAGTAAGCATTTTAGAGATATGTGTAAAATAACGTGGGAAAACAAGGAGCACTATCTCTCTCTAGGGAGGGAGGGCAGAGAGGAGGAAGAGAGAAGGAGAGGGAGACACACACACACACATACAGAGAGAGAGAGAGAGAGAGAGAGAGAGAGAGAGAGAGAGAGAGAAGCAAATCTTCACCCAAAGATGAAACTCTTTTAGGGATACCACCATTTAAAAGCATTTCTAAAATCTATTCTTGAGCTGAAGGAAGAATGGTTTAGAATCTTCCTCCTTTCCTCAGGGCAGAGATTGTAAAATGAGATTCTAATATGATTTCCCATATCTTGCCAGTCAAGACATTCATTTTGGCTTTCAAAGAAAAAATACTGATTTCACCCCCAGCTTCCTGGATATTAAAAAGAAATCCTTATTAAAATATCCCCTGAGTTAAAGTAATAGATTTGGGGAAGATTTTGATGTTGAGCAGTCTCAGAAAAAGGTTTTCTTACAGATGGTATTTGAATTAAGGAAGCTGAGGCAGGCAGAAAGCTCTCACCCACGCAGCCCCTGACAAAGCCCAGTGATCTGGAGGCAGCACTGCTCCCTCTCGGCAACTTCCCTCCCCTTCACCCCTCAATATTTTCAACACTAATGCCCAAAGCCCGCTATCCCAGAATCTGCAAAGCACCTTTCCTAAAAGTAGCCCTATATACCCTTTCCACTGCCAAAAAAATGTCTTTTAAAAGACTAGTTTTCCTTGTTTACTTGCGTTTCCTGCTCTCCTCTTTGCTCGGACACATTTGATCTTGGAAAAGAGCTCGAAGCTGAAATGTGTTCTTAAGGGCCAGAAGCTGTCAAGGCTTTTGGTGAGCAAGATTGATCACACCCAGACTTCCTTCAGAGCTTTGTTTGGAATAAAAGCAAGAAAACTGAAAAACTTCACATTTTCCAAAATACCATCTCTATCTGCAAGGCAAAGCTCTGGGCTGGTCCAAGTTGGAGGACACTTTATATCTCATTTTCAGCTCAAATCCCCTTTGATGCGATCCTCAGAGATGGAGTCCTGTCCTTGCTCCTTGGTCAGACTTTCTTGTTTTCTGAGTATTTTCTCCCCCACCAACCTCTCTCTCCTTGGCCATCAGAATGATTTATTTTCCTGCCACTAATGCCTGCCGGCCAGGAGGAGTCTGACCACTTGGTCCATTTCAAAGGAAGCAAAAGGGAATCACCATCCTCAGGGTTTGGGGGGAAAAGAGGTACATTCAGAACTAGCGCTCTCTCTCTCTCTCTCTCTCTCTCTCTCTCTCTCTCTCTCTCCTTTCTAGCTTGATGGTTTTAAGGTAATTTGGGGGTATCTAAAAGTGTTATCTTTTGAACCCTCCAGCACCGACCCTCCAAGATACACTCAGTCTCAAGTCTTGGAATTGGGTAAAAAGAGAATGAAGAAGAACCTTTCCAATTCTCCCTTGGGTCGCCCTCTCCCGGCAGTGCTATTTCCCACGACAGAACCCGGGTGCAAACCTCTCTGTGTGGGAAGCAATTCAGACTGCCAAGGAACACTCACTGCATCTGAACTAGCCAGCTCCCATCCAGATCGACAAGAACAAGGAGAAGGGCAGGGGGAAAAGGAGAGGGGAACAACCATCTTCTCCCTTCCTGCTGATAACTTCCAACAGACTTCCTGGAAATCGGAATACTCACCACACCCGCACCCTACGGGTATGAAACCCAGAATGCCAGGAGCCGCACGCGCCTGCTCGGGGCGGCATTTCTTTAGCTGGCCGCCGCTCGGGCTACAGGGATTTGGACACATGGACCTGGGGTTGCTGTCTCCCTTGGCACATGCATCTATCTTTCTCCAGCCACTCCTGAGAAGTTGATGGCGCAGGGCGGTCGGGAAGCTTCGAGAGCCGCCTCCTGTTTTCCGCTTCCCGCCGGAGCCAAATGCAAAGCTGCCGTGGAAAAGCCGGCTAACAATGGGCTGGGGGTGCGGATTCCAGGCTGGACACTGAGAGGGGGGCTAGGGGCTGCCGGGGGAAGGAGAGGCGGA
This sequence comes from Hystrix cristata, assembly GCA_004026905.1. Lineage (NCBI taxonomy): Eukaryota > Metazoa > Chordata > Mammalia > Rodentia > Hystricidae > Hystrix > Hystrix cristata. Next base: position 185,437 of record PVJO010001061.1, read on the forward strand.
TAGAAGAGAGTGGGAGGGGGAAAGGGGAGAGGAGGAAAAAGGGGAAAAGTGGGAAAGAGAGAGGAAGGAAAACTGAGAGAGGAGGGAGGGAAGGAGACAGAGAGGGAGAGAGAGAGAGAGAGAAAGAGAGAGAGAGAGAATATCAGTTCTGAGATCCAGTTACAGGTTTTAGGAAAAGTAGAGGAGGAAAGGGAAATAAAAGGAAAATCCCTCATATCTTTCTTCTCTCCCATTTTTCTCCTTCTTTTTCTCTCCCTCCTTCTCTCTTTCTTCTTCTCTCATCTCCTCTCTCCCTCTGTTCCTTCCTCCTGCCTTAGTAGAACTTATGTGGCTGGGATGCGGGGGCCCTCGGGTGTCAAAACTTTGAAGATTAATGGATTACTTTGTTAATGACTACAGGCGTCAGAGTGAGGTGCTTAAATGATTTGTGAGGTGCGAGGCGTCTTCCCGACAGTCCCAAACAATGCGCGGAGTGTGCGGGGGAGGCAGAGGGCAGCCGCCGGAGGGACGGGCAGCCGGGCTCACACTCGCACACTCCCAGGCGCACACACCAGGTCTTCGCTGATCAGGAGGCAGGCAGGCACCCTGGCCCCCAGGCACTCCCGGGCATTCCCTCGCACACCCACATATATGTATTTTTGCCACGAAAAAAGTGTAAATAAAGCCTCGCTGGCCCCCAATGAGGCGTTCCTTCTCGACTTTTTTGGATCAATCAAACAGACAGTGGCTTCTTTTGATTAAAGCCCAAATTGTCATTGGGCAGAAGCAATCATGTGACAGCCAATTCGGTCCAATTTCAACCTTGTCTCCATGAATTCAATAGTTTAATAGTAGCGCGGTCCCCATACGGCTGTAATCAGTGAATTAGAAAAAAAACACCCCAGCAGCGATCTTCTATGATAGATTTTTTTTTTCCTCCGCGCTCGCCTTTTTCCTGGGCCTTGCCCCCCCAAAGCCCCTCCAAAAGAGGGAACTTTTTCTCCGAGGGGGCTCCAAGGAGAAGGCCATGAATTACGAATTTGAGCGAGAGATTGGTTTTATCAATAGCCAGCCGTCGCTCGCTGAGTGCCTGACATCTTTTCCCCCTGTCGCTGATACATTTCAAAGTTCATCAATCAAGACCTCGACGCTTTCACACTCGACACTGATTCCTCCTCCTTTTGAGCAGACCATTCCCAGCCTGAACCCGGGCAGTCACCCTCGCCACGGCGCTGGCGGCCGCCCCAAGCCGAGCCCCGCGGGCAGTCGCGGCAGCCCGGTGCCCGCCGGCGCCCTGCAGCCGCCCGAGTACCCCTGGATGAAGGAGAAGAAGGCGGCCAAGAAAACCGCGCTGCCGCCCGCCGCCGCCGCCGCCGCCGCCGCCGCCACCACCACCGGCCCTGCCTGCCTCAGCCACAAAGGTCAGTCCAAAGACTTGGCCCCTGGTCCCCGGGACCCTCTTGCCTCTCTGGGCTGCCCCAAGAGCGGGTATGGGGGAGGGGAGCCAGGGCTGGAGGAGAAGGGGGAGAGGGAGAGATGCCTGGCTGCCTTTTCCCTGCCCCTATGGGCTCAGGAGTGGGTTTGATGGAGAGGAAAGGGATCCTGCACTCCGCAATGAGACATATATTTTTAGAAAGGGGGGGGGGACTTTCCCTAACTTGTGTAATGTGGGATGATTTATTTGAGTTGGAACTGACCTCCTCTTGTCTAGTTGTCCTAGAGTTTGGCTTTTTGACAGTAATGAAGAGTGATAGATCGCTCTTGCTCAGCTAAGCAGCTGATGCATTAATTATAAATTGTGTTGTGGCTAATATAAAGTTTGCTCCCGGATGAAGAGGTTGGGGGGAGTCACAGACAGGAATTTGATAGAGGTGGAGGAGATGGGGTTTCCCCAGGAAGGGCTCCCAGGAAAGGCAGCACAATAGCTCTACTGCATCCAGGGGCGGCCATTTTGTTGCAGTTGATCTTTTCTGCTATATTTATTCTCCAGTGGAATAACCCTGCTCGGACCCCTCCACCTCCAACTGTGCGTGTGTCTCTTGTTGGTTTCCCTTTCCGCAGAATCCCTGGAAATCGCCGATGGCAGCGGCGGGGGATCGCGGCGCCTGAGAACTGCTTACACTAACACGCAGCTATTAGAGCTGGAAAAAGAATTTCATTTCAACAAGTACCTTTGCAGACCCCGAAGGGTGGAGATTGCAGCGTTGCTGGATTTGACTGAGAGACAAGTGAAAGTGTGGTTTCAGAACCGGAGGATGAAGCACAAGAGGCAGACCCAGTGCAAGGAAAACCAAAACAGCGAAGGGAAATTTAAAAGCCTTGAGGACTCGGAGAAAGTGGAGGAGGACGAGGAAGAGAAGTCGCTCTTTGAGCAAGCCCTCAGCGTCTCTGGGGCCCTTCTGGAGAGGGAAGGTTACACTTTTCAGCAAAATGCCCTCTCCCAGCAGCAGGCTCCCAATGGACACAATGGCGACTCCCAAAGTTTCCCAGTTTCGCCTTTAACCAGCAATGAGAAAAATCTGAAACATTTTCAGCATCAGTCACCCACTGTTCCTAACTGCTTGTCAACAATGGGCCAGAACTGTGGAGCTGGCCTAAACAATGACAGTCCCGAGGCCCTCGAGGTCCCCTCTTTGCAGGACTTTAACGTTTTCTCCACAGATTCCTGCCTGCAGCTTTCAGATGCAGTCTCGCCCAGTTTGCCAGGTTCCCTCGACAGTCCTGTAGATATTTCAGCTGACAGCTTTGACTTTTTCACAGACACACTCACCACAATCGACTTGCAGCATCTGAATTACTAAAAACATTAAAGCAAAACAAAGCATCACAAAACAAAAACCCCTTTGACCAGGTGGTTTTGCCTTCTTTTACTCCGGGAATTGGTTTTATTTTTTTCCTCCCCCCTCCCCCCTTTACATGGTGAGGATTTTCTATTTAGTAATTCCCCTGACCCAGTTTCAGAGCCATCTCTTACAGATTATGTTGGAATTTTTGTTGTTCTAAACCTACTCCTGAAAGCAATATACGAGACCTGCAAGAAAGTGATCATAAATTGTACTGTCACTTTCTTTTTATTTTTGTATTCCATTAGGATGCATTGTCATGCGTATTTTTGGTAGAATAAATTCTCCTTTGCTATAAGTACCTTTCTTATTTTTTCTCCCCCCCTCTCTCAAGGCTTTTAATGATTTCTTTTTCTTCTTTTAGTCTAATTCGGTAAATAAAATTCTGGTCACAATTTATCTTCTTTTTCAATTTTAATATATTTGTTTAAGGTGGCACGTTTCAAGTCTTCAATAGACAACAACAAAGAAGAAAGCCAGAAAATGGCTAGGGCTTTTGACAAGTGGTTTTTGTTTTTTGGCTTTTGTTTTTATTTTTGAAGGAAATGGATTTTGTTTTTCATGTAGAGACTCAAGCCATAGATTTAAATTAGTAATAGAAACAGGATTGGGCAGCCTAAGAGTTGGGCCAAGCCCAAGCTTTTGAAAGTGGAGAAATAAAGTGCCTACAGAAACCCCCAGCTCTAGGAATGAGTAAAGTGGAGTTTCTTGAACAAGCTACCAGTCTCCAGGTCAATAGCTAAGTTACCAACAATTCATTTATTTATACACATTTGTTTCAAACATCTGCATTCCGACCCCTCCCCCCACGCCCCCCCACACCCCCCACACAAGCCCGAGCACATTTTCCGTAGGGTTGATTAGTCTCCCAGCTGTTGATGAGTTCAGGCAAAACAGACCTAAAAGATAGAAAAACAAAATACAACAGAACAATGGTTACTAGTTGCAAAATGCATGTAAGAAAGGGTTCTTTCCAATCATCTGTTCAGTCATTCTAGGATTCCTTTTTTTGTCAGGGTCAGAAAAATCAATATTTCATTCTTAAATCTGTTTACACTGCTAATAATGGATCATTAAAGCTTTGAAGTCAGGTTAGCAAGTTGAGATTTAAAATGGAGTGTTTCTGCACCCTAGATTATATATTAACCCAGTTTCTTAGCGAAAGAGAAAAAGCACTTTAAAATGAAATATCAATAAAATGTGATCTAGGGTGTGTTACTGGGCTGTTCTGTTTTCTCCCCCTCATGTTTCCCCATGTTTATTTTTCCCTTTGTGTGCTCTGTTCTGAGGGGTTACTACTTACCGTGAGAAAATGCAGCAACATGTGTGTGGGGCGGGTTAAGAGCCCAGCTCTTAACTGCAAGGCTTGAACGTTCTAACGAAATCGCGATCGTTCTTCATGGGTTTGCTCCCTGCCTTCTCTCACCCCTTCCTTCACCCGCTAAATCCCGGCAGCAGCGCCAGTGCACGGAATCTGAGGCCGGTTTCCGGCCCCAGGCTCTGTGCAGAGCAGGGCGTCCGGGCTGCGGCCAGGGCTGCGCCGCTCCTGGATGCGATTCGTTCTAAGCTCATAAATCAAACGCTTTCTATGAATGAGAATGTCATCAAAGAGATCAATTGCAGGAACACATGCACAAATAAAAATCCTCTTACGTATTTGCCGGGGATCCCCGTCCGAAAGCATTAAGTTAGAAGGCGTTTAGTCATAATTCATTTTTATTGCTCTTTTAAAACAACAGCTTGGCTCAGCCGCGGATGCCAGGAACAGCTCCGGGCCTCGGCGGCGTTTTGTCTCCTCCTCGCTCCTTCTCTTTCTAGTAGAGAAGCCCTGTAAGAGGCGCTTCGAGCCGAGTGAGCGGCTTGCAGACGGTCGTTTTAATCGTGACCAAGCTTGCCTTTCTCTCTTGGGCGATTAAAGAGACTTGAGCTCAAAGCTGGGTCGCTGCCCTACTCGCCCAGAGGACCAAGGGTCCCCTGCTAGGCGGAATACTCCCCAGGATTCCTCGGGAATGGGGGCTGGGGAAGGACCAATGCTACCGAAGCCTGCGGGCTCGAGGCCAGGGGAAGCTGCCTTGGGAGCCGCTCCGGGAGAGAGGCGCCTTGGGCGGACGCCGAGGCGAGCTGGCTGGGCTGCGAGCAGCCGCGGGCGGAGGCTGGTCGGTGGTTGGCCTGAGTGTCTGCGGGCCTATGAGTGAGTGTGAGTTTGAGATCCCAAGGAAAACCCCCCCACTCAGGCTCTCCAGAAAAGAGACCAGGAGAAAGAGAGAAGGA